>DWDT01003982.1:0-11711 GCA_018245595.1 Microceris scylla | reverse complement strand
GAAAGACATATTTGTACCAGAACGATATAATTGTATTATTTCACAATTTATATGTAATAGACTATGAAGTAAAATGTGGCATTGTACTACACTCCTCTGCTAAGCCCCGCGGAAAATACAGGCGTTATGTTATTTATATAACGCTCATCAAAACCCAATAAATACAAAAACCAAACGAACGACTCGACAAACCACAAGCGCGACAGATATATTTATACATCGGATACAGTTTTCAGCTGAAACTGTCACATATTTAAATCATTCCGGCGACCGCGTCGATGTGAAACCGCCCAATCGGAAATGCGTGGAATATTTGCGTAAAACGCTCCATTGCTTCTGTTATTGGAAGTCAACACAGATAATTTGTCAATTTGACTTATGTACATAAACTTGCTGGTTGGATTTGTTGAAATATGTCTAGTTTCTGGTTGGCAATGCACATTTTGTGGTATAAAACAATGAAAATGCTTAAAAACAATTTGGCTGTAACAGACATGAATAAATGCGGTATTCATTGCACGAATTTACGTGAAATGTTACTAAAGTATCCCGGCACTCAATAGCGCAATTACGTTGAAAAATTGTTTAGCAATGGAGAGCTTTTTTCCTGAAGAATTCACTTAAAATTTAATTCCACGAAAGTATACAGCTCTGCTTTCTCGCCCGCCGAGTCACCTGGGGACGCGTTTAAATTGAAATTTTCATTCCATTTAAAAAACAAGCCACTTTCACCCTTGTTGCCGACGCCAATTTGCATGCTCAATTTCTTTACTTTTTTTAAGAAACGTATAAGCTCTTGAAACGGCTAGTAATCTCTTTTGATTTTTTTGTAATATATTTTGAAATAGAAAATACTTTAAAAGTACGTACCTCAATAGTAGTTTTCCCGGATTCCTGCCATTTCATAAGATGTTCGCCCTTGAGAGACCATCCGGGGGCATAACTGATAAGCCCCCCGCCCGCCGGCGCGGTGCTCGCCGGCCGACTCCCTGCGGCCTCGTTCTGCTCAGTTTTTGACTTCTTGGGGCTAGTCTGAAGCCGGAAAAAGCTCCGTCCGTGAATCTTACAACTTTTCGAGGGGGAGAAGAAAAATGAGCTCTTTTTCGGCGATTTCTCTTGCTCCTCGCTTGGTTTAGACACAGATGCGACTGATTCTTCAACCTGAGCATCTTGAATATCAGCCGATTGTTCAGTTATATTGCTCCCGCTCGGCTTGGGTCCCGAGTTCTCGTCCGCCACAAAAAGCAATGTACGTTGTACAAAAGGTGTTGCTTTGTTGTAAAACTCATATGGTTCCGGAACTTTGAAACTGGCGGGTATGGTTGTACGGTGCGACTTGGAAAATCTTCGCTCCATGTATTTTCTTGCCATTACAATCCATCAACAGGAATTAATGAGATATTCTGAACTTGTCATTATGCATTTATATATAGTTATCACTATTCACTTTGTTTTTATTCATAATAATAATCGTTATAATCTAAATTATATTATATATATGTAAATACGTTGTTTCATTTGCGATATATTGTGTTCAAAAATTATGAAAAAATAGCTGCTCCTTAACCGCACAATCTGAGCAGCCGTCAGCCTCTTTCCCAAGGCCTTTCCCAAGGTAATCTATAGGGTATACACAGGGTATATTTATAAATTTAAAACAATCCAGTGGTTTTATTAAATTTATCGGAACGCTCCCTATGACGGGTTGCAATTTTCACGCGGAGGCTCTACCTCGGATCGATCGCTGTGCGTGAGTAAACACGGCCACCCTCACCTTGTGTTTGCAAAATTCACTAAATCATTCAGTTGAACCCTTCGATGCAAGTAATAAGGTCCATTTTTAAATTTTTTGCATTTATTATACTTGGTTTCCGTTGTAAACTAGGATGGAGCCTGAAACTTGTCTTTTATGGGCGCAAAGCTGAGCGATATTTTTCAAGACGGTACGTTTCGTGTTATCGGCTTAACTTCTTAGAATAGTTCGTATACTTTAAAAGTACTATTTGCAACTGGAAATGCTACAATGTCAAGGATGTGATATATACAATATTTCAAATCCTAAGCCTCATGATATACATACCTCAAGATAAATATTCATTTATTTTTATTCCTTTCAAATTAAGAAACCTTTTGACCTGAATTTAAATTAAAAATATTTTACTCATAAAATTATATAAATACGAATTATTGTTATACATATAACCGGCGCAAAGTTCCGATACTTTTTGAAAATACACGACGTCATATCGTGCAACGTCCCATGCGACTTAGACACAATAACAGAACGGGTCAGTCAGAATTATTTGGCGATTGACCGCCTGTGCGACGTGGATAATCCACTCACGATTCCAATACGGTAACGGCATTACACATACATACGAGTAGCTAGAGTATTTGTGACTATTCAGCTATTTTCTGCATTTTATGTTCGATCAATTTATATTTTAACTGTGGTTGCATGTGATTTAGTAGGTACTTAAAGCATATATGTAATTATTGATTTCAGTAACGGTTCATAATAATTCTAACTGCTATTAATTCGATTTAAACTGGAAAATTTTAATTATAAAACGTGTGATAAAAGTGTCCTATTATAACTGTAAAATTAGCAAAGAACATTGAGCAGTGGTTTAAAATTCAGCCTCTCACTCCAAGAGTCATGGGCTTAAACCCAGGAGTCAGTAAATATCATTTGCTATAACGTTGAAATCATAAGTCATAAAGTCTCGTCGTCATAAGTTATAAGACTCAAATAAGGAAACTTATTAGATACTTGGGCCCTCTGCTTACCCCGTAACAAACGACCGTGATATTATAATAAAAATATAATAATTGAACATTAAATATACATCATACTACTTAATCAGTAAGCAACAAACAACGCTCATAATTAAAACATTTCATCCCTCGCTTGACAGAGGCGGTTGATGACAGATAATACCGGCCTTGGCGACAATTACACAATTGGCCTGCACTAACGTCCACACGAGGCTCTATTTGCATTTTAATCACGTGTTGATTTGATCCGATGAGTGTGTGCATTTATTACACTTGCATTTAGTTAGAGAACGCGCAAGTTATAACTTAGTATGCAATAAAAATAACATCGTTATTATAAATGATAACATATAGTTTACACTAAGTATGTAGGCAATGTTAGGTAAAAATTGATTTTTTTTACACAAAAGTATCTAACATCGTCCTGAGGAACATTATAGTCATCTATCTCGACCAAATAGGTCTTATATTTGCTGATGTGCGAGTCTGAACTAACTAGAAATTACCTCAAAAATCATTCTAATTAATTTAATAAACAATCCAGATTTATGTATAAACAAATTTACACCAAACAGTATGTAATTAACTAAATCATATATCAATGGAGACCTTTATTTTGATAGAAGTAGACGACGTGAGCTATATTCCTGATATGTTATTAAAAGTCTCAAGTTAAATTACGCTCATCCCGCTTACCTAGTGCGGTCGCAATAACTCACACGCGTGCTGCCACCTACCGCATTAACTTATGACAGTTATACCTTCTCACGCCTCCCCGAGGAGCGTGCAACTTAATTCGGTTTTGTATCATGGCGTGTTTTAATTAAGAATCCCTGCATACTTCCTAAGAATATACACAGATATATGAAACGTATCAGCGAATGCTCAACGCTTGAAAAACGCAAGAAGTTAACCAGGTGTGAGAGGCGTCTATGTATTTAACAGCGGTTGTTTGTTAATGAGAGCTTAGATATACATAGCAATGTTCCATTTTAGGAATACGATACATTAATCCAAATAAAATAATTTAGAGAATACCTACGTCAGGAGAATTGTTGAATACTTCAAGGTAAAGAAATCCGTACTCAATACGAGCTAACACGTATGAGATTTATTAAATAACATAACCAGTTGCAAGTTGGAGTATTACATTCCTCTGCATACCCCTTCGGAGATTTATAGGCATGATGTTATGTTAATTTAAAGAAACACAAGTTTGATTATTAAACAAGATGTAGAAAGATTGTTTGAAAAGGCGTTGAAATTTTATTGTAGCATCAAAGAAACTTTTAGCTTTTGTTTCCTGTGCATTTCCTAATACAATAAGATTACTTTTAAATATAAACATGCGGGTAGGTTGTCAAGTTCGCGCGAGACATATGGGGTGCGCGTCTATTTCTGATGCCGCGGTAGTTATACCAACGTTATCCTATTTTTTTTCCTTTGACATATAACATTCTGAGGGTCATTGCACTGACGCAGAAGGATTACTGCTTCTCACTGATGCACAGCCGATTGAATATAAATTAAGACGCCAGGAATGGGTATAGCTCAAAAGGCACAAAACAGATGATAATTATATAATAGTTTTGTGGACATCTCTTCCTGTTTTCACGTACCACGTCAAAAACGTAACCAGAATTGATGTTAATTTCGTAAGTTTTTTTAAACCAGTTCAGGTGTAAGAATGCTGACTGCCAATGGGTTTTACGTACGTGGAAAAAATAATTTTGTATTTATTTTGATATCGTAATAGAGCAAAACGACAAGAATATATTTACACTTCTATACAATATATAAAGTCCTATCGAAACATCGACATGAGATGCAAAATGTGGCGAATTTAAATAAAATTTGAATCTATATTCTGTTAACATTCCACGCGCACAAGTTTTTCCATATTATAAAGAGTTTTATAACATACAATTATAATTTAACCAATCGCATAGCTTTCCTCAAGATATAGAGCAATCCACTTGAACTGCCAACGTTCTTATATCCCCATAGACGTTGGAAAATAATACCCATTGCAATCTCATTAAAATTCTAATAAGATTTGAATTCGTTTACAGAACATTGACTTTAGTGCTGTCTTAGAATACAGGCATGGGAAACATACAAATTATAAATAGAATGGAAACATTATGACCATAATGGAAGGTAAGAGCTATAGAATGTGTCTTATACATTCATGAGAAAGAAATAGATACATTGCAAGTAGAATGGAAACTAAATGTCAATTATAAGTAGAATTTCAATGTTTGTCTTTCTAAGACACACATTATAGACCAAATAACACACATACTAGACATAAACAAATCGGTAATCGGTTTAAAATACCAATGTTATTATTTCACATGAACAGTGAGGTGTATAAGACTGGAGGCTTCGCACATGTCATCTCCAATTCGTCATGTCATCGAAATGTAATAATTCGCCCCTTCAATAGCGGTCGGTTCAGAAAGCTATTTACAAAGAAGGGGCACTGAAGGGGACGTTTCTTAAGAGAAGCAAGAAATTCTACTTGGAATAACGCGGATCAAATGACTTTTTCGATACTCCGTACCTGACTTGTTACTGGTTTCGATCGAATATTGAATTTCTCGCTTCGTTTGTTTACATTTCAAATTAGATATGGTTGAAATTTAATTGAGAGACTTACTCACGACCATGCATTACATAATTTTATTGTTATATTTAACGCTTCGTTTCAAAAGGGTTCAACAGAAAGTACTAAGTTCAAAGTATCTTCATCCTTATAGAGCTGGTTTGCTCCTCCATACATACATCAATCCCTTCATACATACACCTTCTAATTTAATGCTGCCAGAAATGTATGTAAGTGTAGAATAGGACCCTCTAACATAAAGTTATTACAATATATCACCGAGTGTTAAATAAAAACTTCGGTTACGATCGTGTCAAAGCACATATGATATGAAAATCGCAGATATTCGATTCAAATATGCAAAGCTAGTTCGAGCGGCCACATGTGACTGTCGCTGCAATATTCGACGAATATTGGCGAAGCCGGGCTCTATCACATAAACGTGTGACATACCGTATCACATAAGCGTGTGACATACCGTGTAACATGAACATGTGACATAACGTAGTGCACTGTACAGCTGCAAATATGTACATAGGTACATAGTCACGTGTCCTATATCGTTTTATTAAGTGTTTCTCTGGTTTCAAATTTGTAATTACGTTTTACGTATATGTTAATGTGGTTATTTCGGTTTCACTTTAGGCTATTCTCTACACAAAATACTGGTTTCAGCAAAACTGGCCGATAATTCAGATTTTTGAATATTTTGGATTTATTGCACAATACATGGTTCTGTTTCATTGGTCACATTAACAATGACTCATGGGATGACTATGACTATGGGATAAGAACGGTAAACTACAATAATTACACGTATGTCCCGCGTATTAGTTCTTCTCTAATTTATGCTTATTTGTCACCCAAAAAGGAACATTACATTTATTTTGTAAAATAAATATTAAAGTTATATGTCATAAATATTGTAGCAAAGCAAATGAAAGTAAAAGAAAGATTTAAAAATATAATCACACGAATTATTCAATCAAATAATTATTAAAGTTACATTTTCGTAATCATTCCGTAGCGCATTGCAGTGTGTTATCAACATATTAGAACTGTTGTACAAAATATATTACCTTATTATCATTCTCTCGGTGTCGTAAGTGCTGCCACCCAAGAGGGCCAAAATATTAATAACACCTTTATATGCGCTAGTGTTACCATGTAACAGGATTTGCTTGAATAATAAAGTTTTATGTTACATTGAATGGGTAAACTTTCGTGTATTCCATTTAAATTCATTACTTCATTCATGCATTAATTCACTCATTCATTTATTTACTCATTAATTCATTCACATATTCATTCCTTCAGTCATTCATCTATTCATTGACTAATTAATTCGCGTCGTTCATCCATTACTCCTTGCTACACGAATCAGTTACCTAAATAAATGTTCGACACAATAAGTTTCTTTTAGTCCAGGTTTACTTGATCCAAGCATCTAAATAGCCTTTCACGTGGACAATCGTTATTATTTACATGATGCAGAAGAGGATTGGTGTGAAACTATAATTCAAAATTTGTAGAGAATATGTAAAACAGTTATTTAATATTTTTTGAAAACGTATAGCATATTTTGAAAATACCACAAACGAAAATTTTTCAGAGTCACAGAACATCTAATCAGAAATTATTTTAAAGAAGATGACGGTAGTTTTAAAGATGACAAGTAAGGTGACAGTAGTTTAACATTAATTACAAATGTAACAGAGAAGGAAGCCAAACCGTGCATGCTCGAAAGACATATTTAATCTCCGTGGCATGACCATTTTAGCCTGATAAATTGACCAAAGATAAGCCGATAAGGCCTATAGTTATATTTATGGGGGTATCAAGCACAAAGGCCATGGTGGCGTATCGGTTCAATTCCAAATATCTATGAGCCTAATGAATCGTGGTATCCCTTTCTGTGCGTCGCCGCATCCGGACTGTTCGGGAATCGTTCTAACGACCACCGCTCCCCAGAAAAGTTTGTATACATCCTGTAATTTAAAATGAATTACGTCTGCCTTTGCTTGTCTTCGGTTAATTGATTTGGAAGTTAATTTTAACGTAGCTCCAGTTCTGACATTTTCAGTACGAGAGATTTCCTTTAATGATTCGATTGATTCTATAAATAAGATTGTACACAAACGTATTGTTACACAGGATTTTTAATATATTTTTATCAGTTTGATTCCTTACAACTGGCACAATTAACCTTTCAGAAAGGTATTAGGTACATATGTTATAAATAAATATATTTTAACCGGTAAAACAAATAATAATATTAATTTTACTGCATATAAAAACTACTCAAATATAAAATAATACATCAGAAGCGCTATCCTTGTTCCATCAGACGGGAAGCAAATAGTACAAAATTAAATTAATAAATAAAATTATTGTTGGTAATTCGGTGCGGGTTGCGTGTTTCGGGGATTAGGTCCGCAGACGCTGACGTGGTGGGGCGCGGGAACGTGGGGGATTAATCGCTTTTGACATGTCCCTGATGGAACCTGCTCGCCACGCGTGCGCTGATTCGAATGGTATACATTAATTTGTGAAATTGTATTCCGTTAACGAATGTAACGGAAGTAATACTTGTGGAAAATTGCTAAATTGTATTGTCAGAACTTCACTGATAGAGCAAGCCTAAATAAGATCTGCTTAGCGTATTTAATAAAATAGCGTATTTGATAAGATTAGGTTTATTTAAATTGAATTCTCTACCCCATAAGTAACGGCATGATAATTCAGTTTAATTTAAAACTTACATAATTATATTTCTTCCACATTATTTCAAACGGTCATATTCATGGATGTAAAAACTATTTGGATTTCGTTACAAAGTATCCAGACATATCAAAACAAGTATTGTAATAAATTCGTAACAAAAACATTGAAAACTACCGAAAATATGGTAATCCAAACTCGAAGTGAAATTATTCGCTGAAAACTTTCACCCTTCGCACGCAAAACAAACACAATTTATACAACAAATTAGTCATTTCTGAATGAACTTCAGCAATTTTATAACAAACGAGAGTTTAAAACTTACCTATAATCAAGAGGGGTGGGAATCAAGTTTCTACCATACTTTATTGCTTTATTACGACCTCGGAAGCAATCGTACCTATAAATTCAAACTTAGCCATTTGTTAACAGGTAAATTATACCTTCAATAAAACTTCACTTGAACGTAAATATAGACTTTATACCTTGACAAAGTGTCAGTATATTTATTAGTACATATCGCTAATGAAATAACGTATTTACATAATAGTAAACGAGTCAATTTAAATTAAACATCCGTACTAACTGTGGAAATAATGATTAGCTAGCGATTATAATACATTGATAATATTTAATTAATACATGGTAAATAGAAAAAACAAACAATTAAAATCACCCAATAATACTCAAATCCGTTCGGAAACTTATTGTCTTATCTCTATAAGATTTATCTACATATTAAACAATAATGCGAAATTATGTGCACAGTAATACAAAACACACTTCAGCTTATCAAGAAACCGTTTACAAACTCCGTCAATTACGCAATCTTGATAAAACAAGGCTTACGTGAAGCTGATAAAAATCCGGTTACATAAATATGCAATTTTGATGAAGCAACGGTTACGCGGGCTGATAAAACACACAACAATACGCTACGAGTGCGAAAAGCCTGTTCGGCTTATAAACAAACCGGCGAACTACGTCGCGTAGCGGTTCCCGCCTAAACGCGGAGGCTTCGCCGCGGGCGGGCGTTCGGGGAGCGCGCGGCTAGCGACTGCGGGGCGGATCGATGCCGCCCTGCGCTCGCTGCGATCGCGTCCCGCGGGGATGCGGATGCAAGAATCCTGCTGGATGTGCCAGGATAACGGCTCTCGAGCGCACGTAACAATAAAAATAAAAACTATTGTTCCACCGTTGACAATATTACAAATATTATCAGAATGTTTTCTTTAAATATATATGACTGTAGTCAATATTTTATAAAAGATTACAGTGGAATAAGAACTCACATTTGAAATGACAATTTTCTTGTTTAATAGTTAAAATCTTATTGTATACACACTTTTCGATATAAGTATTGTTCTATGAATCGGATTTATTTGCTAAACTTTAACTATTCCACCGACAAAAAGGTTTTAGGTAAGTATCAAAATACTACATACAATATGAATGGTGTATGATATACAAAAGTGCAATATTTTTTTTATATCGTATTCAGTACCTCTACATCTACAAAAGCCCACAAATTGAATAACTCACAGAAGATCCACGTATTCGGATCTGAACTACGACGGGCCATCTATTTGAAGCGACTGTCCCTTTGCAGAATGTATTGAGTTACTCGAGAGTTTGAATAAGAGTGTGAATAAAGCGACTTTTTCCCCCTTTTCTTTACGTACGAGAAAATCTCAAATGATTGCAACGTTATGTATAAACTAAAGAAACGAAGAACAATTTATTCTGTGGCGCTTCCCTTGTTTAAACAATTTATGACCTGTTATTAATCGTATGTTTATTTTATAAGAAATTATTAAAATAGTCCTGCATCTTTTGAAATTTCAAATATACTTTCTGATGACTAATCATGTATTATAGTATAACACTTCATGTATTTCATGTAACTTGCGCACAATAATTGTATCTTACAAAAACTTCAAATGCTTAACATGTAATCGTGTCATGAATATTATTTAAAAAGATTTTACTATAAGATATTACAAATATATTCTTCAAAAACAAACGTAGCGCAGAGTTACTTTTTAATCATGGTCACGATGTATATAGAAACGAACACCTGTAGGAAAACAAAAGCTCGTTGAAAGCTCACGTAAACTTTGTTGAACTAAACAATCCTTTGAGCTGCGGCCCCGCGCAAAGAAACGGAGAAGTGATCCGGCTTTAGTGAAATATTTCCGCGCTACACTCGACTAACGTGAAATATCGTTCCTAGAAATGTTAAATACATACACGGAGAGACACGTCACTTACAGCTTACATACACATACCTACATACAACATGATTTATACATCAATATACTTTTACTAGGCACGTAATATTAAAGACAATCTCTACATAATAATATCCGTCTTAAAATTTATAGGTTCAGTATCGTTTTCTGTAAATTACCCTCGGGCAACATAATTTAAATATTATTCAATTATATTTAAATAGATTCAGTTATAGTTCAATCTACATATATCAAGCGATTAATGTAGCTTTAGTGTAGCATCTTAACAAGTATCTTTTAAATATGAAATTTTAAGGTGAAGAATTAGTAAGACGTTCTTGAGTAGAAGATCTATTTGCTTTTTGTAGAAAATTCATCTAGGAACAAAAAAATCCTTATATTATCATATAAACTATATGATAAACTATATACTCGGATGTTGCCGGATTCAAGCTAGTACTTAGCACAATGACGATTTTAGGTTGAATAAATATGTATCCATCATAATTAAATTACAATAATAAAGGTTCAAGAATCTATAATACTCTAAAAAACAAATTTCAGCAGAGATATAAAAATAATAACTAGTTTTCTCTACATTTAGACATGTATAAGTATCATCTAAGTAATGTATCGTACAACATCTTTGCTTACGAAGTTCATTACCGATTCTACGCTACAGTTCCGTACCGCGTAGAGGCATTATTTGACTGATTGGGCCATTTTTAGCCCGTGGCGAAGGAGGGCCGCCCGGAATAGCACGATCATACTAATTATCGCCCCTGTCATCCGTCACTGGGGCGGGGGATTTAGATAAATTCAGGGGTAATTTATATGAAATCTTACGCTCTGTTGAATATTGCGCAGCGATATCGTCGCCGGCTTGAATCAATTTTTTTGACAGACGTGCACTAATTGCTTCAAAATTTATTTTGTCAATACTAGCTATATACTCGCACTTTTTACCTTTTTTGCTAACAGCAATAAACTTGCGTTCGATTACAATCTAACTTGATCTTAAGTGAGATGTTTTCATGGTCTAGCTCTAGGATGTAGCACGTTTGCCTGGTTAAATGTACTTATACATGTTTCTTATTCAGAAATTTTGTTGATATTTTCTTTATTTCTTGTAAAAGTAAGAAAAGGCAGGTGAAAACTATTAAACTTTTCTTGATATGATATATAATGGTTTGCGTCATGTTGCTGGCAGCGATTGGATTCGAAGAACTGAAGATCGAATTCAGTGGCGTGAAATTGGAGAGGCCTATGTCCAGCAGTGGACGGGAGTAGGCTGATGATGATGATGATGATAATTTAAACTTCATTTATGCTTTATAATAAAAATATAACTATTTTAATATATATACAACAAG
>DWDT01003981.1:0-11716 GCA_018245595.1 Microceris scylla | reverse complement strand
CTCTCTAATTCTGATAGGAGATCTGTGTCCCAAGAGCAGAACGTTAAAATAGATACTAAGAAAAAACCGACCAACATATTGGCTACCATAAGTAGGTACATCCACCTCTGTTCTGATTATTATCAAACCATTTTATTCCTATCCGTTGGAAAACTGACGTCACCATAGTTATTATTAATGATCTTATCGGTGCCCTGTTGGACATCGGTCTCCTCTCAAAACGAGAAAGGTTAAGACCACAATTTGCCATACTGCCTCAGTGCCGGTTAGCTAACAACGCATCACAAAACATTCTGAAGAATTATAAATTGTGCAGATTCCAATTATTTAAAATTAGCATCAAGTTATATTCTTGAAATGCACAGATTTTTTATGTATAGACCAAGGCCCACGCTAATTTGAACCCAAAACATCAAAAATCGGCGTATACATTTTAACCACTAGTCCCTCACAGTTTTACTTAATACTAAGTACACTGCCTGTTATTCAAAATATTAATGGCTCTAGAGAATCGAAAGTCAAACAATCAGTTCATGGTCAATTTACACGGTGAGCCATCACTGCACCGAATTAGAGATCCGCGGAGGCTGCGAGGTGCCCGAGACCACGATTATCCATCATCGCCAGCGCCACAAAGGATCCCTAATGAGCTAACGCACGCTATGCGGATCTTAAGCCCCTTTTACACTGTACTGGTAATAATAATACTATCTTTTCAATATATTTGCTTGTATTAGTTATTTGTAAACTAAAAAAGTGCATTATTTTATTATCAACACAAGTCACTTATGGGTTAGGTAGAGAGCACTGTATCCCAATATATCTTTTGTATATAACGTGCTCTTTTTACGATGTTAACCTGTTAATACTGACTAGGTATTTTGGCAACTCTTAGCTAAGGATAATTTTTTTTCCAAGCAACCTCAAGATAGAAATAATGACAATTTCGTAATCACCGTACAATATTTTAAAAAACTGTAACTAACTGTATTAATTACAATAACAAAAATAACGTAACATCACGCCTGTAATCCCCGAAGAGCGAGGCAGGTAAGTGTAGTACACTCTCACGTTTCACGAAATGCATTTGCTTCCCACCATGGAACAGGTGAGCCTAATGCATCGGACACAGATTTAAGGTCCTAACCACTACTAGAACTTTTCACTAGAAATACTATGTTAGACACATTTAATAGTTACCGACCTAGAAAACGAACTCAAAAAATAGTAACATTAATTATTTAAAAATGTTTCTGTAACCTTTACTTCCGTTTCAATTACTAAAGTCACTGAACCTTACAGTGTGGAGCACGTGGCAAATTTTCAGTTTTACTGTAACAATAAACTGAAAAGAAAATTGGCCAGAATACAAACAAAAACATTACATTACTCGTATCAACCATACACGCAGTGAACACTCGACTTTATTCCATTACCATGTACATTCTTATTACTTACCGCAGTCGCCAGGGGGCGTCCCAATCGTCGATTAGCAATTTCCTTCCGCGATTCTAACTTTCCACGCTAAATATGGAAAATTTGCACAAAAGGAACCTCGGAGCTATTCCAGGAAATTCCCGGAAGTTTAATCATCCCTACGGACGCGGAGCGGAATTGATAGGTATTTTTTTTCCTCCAGAAATTATCCCGACATTTGAAGCTCCGATGTGTATTGTGTGCTTATAATAACAAACAAATAAATTTACAAATAAATAAATATGTATGTTGATACATGTAATATCTAAGATTCTGAGTGATATTTAATTGTGATTATCCCGAATTGTGACTTGTGTGACTGTCTCATTGGTCGAGGGGTTGCAAGCGCCACTGCTGATCGAAAGGACCTACGTTCAAATCCCAGGTCGGGTACTATTAGAGATTTCTAATTTAGAATTTCTAATAGTAACTCGGAATCTGGATCTGTGTCCGTTGTATGGCAATAAACTCATCACCTATTCCATGGGACGTTAACGTAACTGGTTAAACGTGAGAGTGTATTACATTCCTCTGCCTATCCTTTCAGGGATTACAGGCGTGATGTTATGTGAATAGTGTACAAAGATTATAACAGATCGCAAGGGACTATGTAAGTGTTAGTTCATCCATCGGTTAGAGAGCTTGTAAATGAATCGTTGGATGTAGATTCGGTTGCATACATTGACACATAATAAATTGTCTTCATAATAAAAATACTTTATATTCTTATGGGGAATTAATTAATTTTAATTATATTCTTATTATATTATTTCTTCATTACAATTATTCATATTAGAACTGGGCGCGGTGGCGCTCATTGAGGGAGACCTAATCGTATGTCCAGCCAGACTGAGATAGGCTGATGATGATGATGATATTCTTACAGGAGATTACAAAAGTGATTTCATTATATTGTTATTACGAAAGTGAGATTTAAAAAGTTAAATTAAACGCACGTATTAAGATCAAATCGGTAATATCACATCACAGTGAATAGCCCCCCAGACGCCGACACGCAAATTAATACCCCATTTAAATCCGTATCGAAACATTATTGAAGTACAGTCGTGCACGGTATAGATATACACACAACGCTAGTGTTAGGGTGGTGATTCAGCACGCTTTGCGATATCAGATAATCACCTTTGAGCTCGACTGTACTCGTTGATCAGCATCAGTGGTGTCGACGTTATAATGATAAATTACTATTTACTAAGACATGGGATGTATAATATAACTGGTGAACTCCTCTGCCAACCACTTTTGAGAAATACAGGCGTGATTTTATACTGTTGTTATAGTATAAAAGATAGGTATAAGTTATAAGCATTATGTTACACGTTTGTAGTACTCAATTAATTTTCTATGTCGTGGTTACTATGGGTACAGATAGGAGGAAAAGTAGAAAAATACTCAGATCAATAATATCTAAATTGATTAATTGTATTTAATTTCAAATGGAAATCGAACCCGGTAATTACTAATGTGTTTAATACATTTTAAATAGTATTTCTTGCATTACATGGTATACAATAAAACTTATATAAAATATAGTGTATTTTATCCAAGTAGATATCAATGACTTACCATTACTCACTATTCAGGGACATATCAGGACTATCACCGCGGGAGTCATTATGGGATAACCATGGGGTGCAAATCTATGGGGGACTTAATTCACTATTTTACGGTTTGCTTAACAGTATATGCAGATTTAGTGTTATGTTATTTAATAATTGAATTTGCTTAACGCCCCATATCAATTGTTACATGGAATTGCCTCCTAGTAATCACTAGCTGAGATAGATACACATTTTGTACTGTACATATTTAAAAAAAAACAACGTCACACCCGTAATCCTCGAAGGGGTAGGCAGAGAAACGTGGTACATTCCCGGTACTGGGTACAACACTGGTATGCCTGTATGAATAGTAATAAATATAGAAGTATCTCAGGTCTGTAAGGATAGAAAAATTTGGCACTTGGTGCTGTCTGCCTACCTCTTAAGAAACCTGGCGTTAAGATATAATAGTATAACAGGCACTGTATAGTCTGTATACCTGTCTGAATATATATATGTATGTAGGTTTTTCACTCACCGCATTGAGTGCTTCCATCTCATAAGCGCTCAGTTTGTAAGAAGCTTCAGACCCGACCAGACGTGGTGACGATCTGAAACAAATAAAAATATTCCCAATTTCCTATATAAACATAACATACCCTCACGCCTGTGTTCTCCGAAGGGGTAGGCTGAGGAATTTAGGGCTCCCATATTTTACTTTTTATCCTCTAATTGACATGGGGATAAGCTTATTACCGTACAAGAGACACAAACCCAGACTCCATGTTACTTACTAAGAAGTTCAAGGTAGAAAAATCCAGTAATGATTTATTTAGCCCGGATGCCGAACCCAGGATCTTCTGATCAGCAGCCGCGCTTCCAACCACTATGTTAACACCGCAACAGTCGAGAAGTTTAACACACTTATATCAAGTTCTTAAAGAAAATAAGATGACAATTGTACTGAACGAATAAGCAACTGCTTCGCGCATATACATACATACATATGTATATACTGTTAACCAGTTAAAGTTACAGAAGTGTTGAATCTGAATAATAATTTAACTTGTATGCAGATTTAGCTCTTGACCTCTTCAACAATTAACATGCATAAGTGTTTGTTAGTAAATTTATGAATGCATAACATGCTGATAGGGGTGTGGTGGCAGTGCAAGCGGATAGATTTATACAACATAAAGCTATATACAGCGTAACATCACGCCTGTTATCCCCGCGGGACTAGACAGAGATGTGTAGTACAGTCCTACGTTTCAACAGTTACATTTTCGTCCCACCGTGGAATAGGTGGTGGGCCTTTTGCCATAACCGCGCCCAGGTCCAGATTCCGAGTCAATAATTTCTACTATAAAATCTAAGTAAGAAAATTCAATAGTAATCCAAACCGGGATTCGAACCCAAGACCTGTCGAACAGCAATCATGCTTTACAACCACTCCATCAACGAAGCAATTAATGTCAATATTTGATATGACAGAAAAACAATAGGTTATACGCACTTGAAGGATAACTGGAATCCAATTGCAGTTGAATAATAGTTAGAATTTTGTAATAATTTTGCGTTATTAAAAAGATTTGCGCATTAATAGTTGCTACATGTGAGAACCGACGCGCAGGTAAGACAAATACGTTCATTTCCTGCGGAGAGCGCCCAAACGTCCGTACGGACAAATTGTTCTTGGATGTACGTATTCTGGAACGGGTCGCAGATTTGCTTGCGATAAAGTTAACGACGAAGTGACGATATACACATAGTGGCTGCTAGCGGGTGGACGGGACAAGCTGTAGATCGTGCTTAGTGGTGTGCTATTGGAGAGGCCTATGCCCGACAGTGGACGGGAGTAGGCTGATGATGATGATGATGATATTTAATTAAAAATAGCACACAGTTATAACATCCCTACACTGACATCTTTCGATCAGTCGTTTTTGATGTTGTTTCAAATTGTACGCCCTTTCAATTCAATTTATGAGCGTACAGTGGTCGAAATTAGATCGTAGTTTATAACTTAAGAATTAATCAGGTACTATGTCCAATAATAAACCTCTATAAAACTCCACTAGTGATTCTTTCTGAGCACAGTTTGTGTTTGATATTGACGAGACGAATATTGTATTTTATTTAATAATAAATGCTAATGCATTTATAACATATTTTATGTAGTTAACTGTCTGCACTTCTATAGATTATAATTATGCAACATTTCGTACACTGCTAAATTAAAATTTTCTCTTTACATACTAATATAATACATTCGTACGTCAGTCCATCCAATGAGGGACATAGGAAAATTCAATAAAAAACACTTCGTGGTAAAATTTGGTGAAAATGTATTTGTAAAACTGATAATGTAACACTTTTACATCTGAAATATTTTTATTTTATATTTTTAAACTTAAAAAACTGTTAGTCTCCAAATATTGAGCAACGTCTATAATCCGTGAAAATCTACCTCATCATCATCATCATCATCATCAGCCTACTCGCGTCCACTGCTGGACATAGGCCTCTCCCATGCTTCAGCTTTTCAGCTTTTCGCATTCAGTCTACCTGGATTCATTATATGAGGGCGCTGTGACAGATAGTCATATACATATATATGTATGTATGTGTGAAAAGACTTATAATACATTAGTCATGTATGTGTGAAATATGTATGTATTCATGGACATGAAGGCAAATAATATTTACACACCAGAATAATCCTGCCGCGACTGGCAAAGTTTGCCGACTTCTTTTATTTATGGCGTTTATGCGGGAAGAAATTTAACATTTTTTCTCTCTCGCGGAGACTGATTGCCCGAGATAGGTTTCCGGAAATAAATCCGAGAACTTCTAACGTCTTCTTGTCATTGTAGATATTGGATAGGTTGTACTATCGAGTGTTGTTTGAAGAAAATTAAATCATAGAAAATCTGTTTTATTTAACTGTAAAATTACATACATACATATTATATACTGTATGTTATGCTGGTGGTTTGTTGGTCTAGTAATTAATAAACTTGACTGCTGAGCCACGGATTCTCGCTTCGATTCTCATTTAGAACAAATATTCATCAAGTCACCTGCATAAGAATGCCTTTAGTAATAAAGATATGTAATTTTATGAGCTACCTAGTTATTACGGCAGGAGCTCTGTTTAGTTTAGCATCAGACCTTCGAACGTGAAGGTCCACACATAAATTGTTACATATATTATGTTTTATGTTATTAGGAACTATGTGTGCCCGCTGAGTGTCTCATAAAACCAACATTAACCCTTTTATCTTTCCACTGTGGGTCTCCTCTCTAGTTAATATTCATACTCACTCAAAATTGGACGTAAAATAATAATATTCAATGATCCACATGTACCATAGTTAAGTTATAAACGTTGATCGCGAAGGATTATTGCATTAGGCTGGAGCTTCACCGATATTAATAAGTAACAGACCTCAGAGGCCCCGGGCGCCGTCTTCCCTGTACGATCGTCGCGACTTTAATTACTTTGGGCCCAAGTCGAACGGATGTCGAATTATGGTATTGAGAAATATGGGATCGGAATATTATATCGAAATATACTTTCTACTGTGCTACATTCTAAACTATATCTTGCTTAACATCACTGAGATTGTAGTCAAATGCGAGCCTTGATAGGCTTAGTGATCTATTAAAAGAAACGGAAAAATTATTTAAACTCTCCAAACAAATTTTTGATGCCTCAACTATACTATATGACTGGTCCTTTGGTCGAGTAGTTTCAAAAGCGACTGCTGCTCGCGAGCTCCTAGGTTCGATTCCCGACTCGGGTGCTATTTGATTTTTGTGTATGGCAATAGGCTCACCAATTCCATTGTGGGACCAATTCCATTGTGGGACGTAAACATAACTGGTGAGACCTAAGAGTGTACTACACTCTTCCGTATACCCCTTCGAGTATAACAGGCGTGATGTTACGTAATATGTACTAACGCACACAGATATCTTATGAATGCTCTGAAGTAGTGAGTTTCGTATTGATGGTGGCATTGAAAGGGAGAAAGCAGGAATCCGACTAACGCTGTTAGACGCTCAGTACCTAGGGATATCGCTTCATATCCGTATACCCCCTTTATGCTAACAACCGGCTAGACTCTAAACAAGTTATTGACTTCGACTCTATGCTATTTATACTTATTGTTGTAACATCACGCTTGTACTTCCTAAAGGGATCGACAGACACCAGTTATGTTATATGTCCGATGTAATAGGGGATACACTTACTACCATACACTGAGTCAATTCCAGACTTCTAATCCTACTGGAAACTTTAAGTTAGAAATACTATATTAAACTTTACACAGTCTACTAATTAAATAGGACCTTCTGCTCGACAGCCGCTTCCGCAACTGTGAGATCAATAAGACTCAACATGTATGTATTTCTAGTGAAAATTGCAGTATTTTACGTTGCCATACTTAAAAAATGTATTTGTAACTTAATAGACAAAATAAAACATTACACTTTTTACACAAAAAAAAAATTGTGATTGTCTGCCAACCCGCACTTGGCCAGCATGGCAGAGTATAGCCTTAACCCTCTCAATATGAGAGGAGACCCGTATTCCAGCAGTGGAATTGTAATGGGTTGAAAAAAAAAATACATTATTCACAAACAAATTTTTGCTATCACAAATTATGAAATATCATAACAACCCTGTTACATAGACAAAAGGGTGTTTAACCCTGCAACTTAAATACGTACACAATATCAATTAAATTTGCCTTAAGAATAAAACGCGGAACAACGTAAATAACCTCTTTAAAACGTCAGCAACTGGAACAACGGAGTTTAAGCGTTCGCTAAGTGTAGCTGAAAAGTCACGGAGAGACGTTGGAAACAAAAGGAGTAACTTGACTTGTAACCGTAGATTCGGTATAGGGTCTCGTACATGCTGGAAACCGCTAAAATGCATTTCAGAATCATTCTCTCACAAAAGCAAAGCGTAAATGTTATTATTACATGTTACACAAGTAACCACTTCAGTTGCTGCTAGCTTCATACTTACAAGAATCTTTTTAATTTTATGTATATTTATTACGGTTAAGTTATCACTTGTTATGATGGGAAAACAAAGCATTATGAGGAATCTGTACGGATCCGAGTATTCTCTACATGTGGATGTGTTACTTATAAATTTTTCAAGTCAGTCTTGATCAATGGAATAACTTTGGCCTCATTTTTTTCATTCTAAGACAAGGTCCATAGGTATTTAACTGTGGAACGATAAATGGTCGATGAGAGCGAAAAATTATAGTAATAAATTATATTAAATTAATAAATTACATTAAAATTATACTAATTAGTCGAGAAATTATATTAATAAATAATCATTTTAGCATGTGTTAAGGTAAAGAACACAATCAAAAACTTTAGCCTGCAGCTACTTTGTTTTTTGTATTTCTGCACGGAAACAAGGTATTTAAGATTATCTAGTGTGTATCGCTATAGGAATATTATGTACCTGTTTATTACTCATGCATAATACGCGTGAAATAAAAACCTCCGCATACCCGTCTGTCCGATCTTGAATGTCGCTCAAACATGTTTTTTATATCAAGAATTATTAAACAGACATCCTTGTATTATACATTTTCATCGTTATGGTTACATAATGTATGTACAATGGCTGGGAGCAATAAAATTATGCAAGCAATTAAAGTAAGGTGATAGAATGCATTTATAACCTTTTGGTTGAAAAAAAAAACCTTTTTATTTCCGGATGACTTCACATGATGAGTAATTAAATTATGTTTGACATTATTGTAGAATTTCCATTTTCTCATCAGTTCATTCATTTCATTCTTGTCAATTTAAAAACATGAGTCATGAATATGGTTAACTTTACGGGATCTGATATGTATGTCCGTGTGTGGAGAGAGTTAGCAAGAGAGAAACTCCTCATTGAACTAAGGCATCCTCTGATTAGATCAAACTCAGTTCAGTTACATAGATTCGCTGTTTTATCTATAATTATTCTAAAACATATATATACAGAACCATATTAACCGTTTACAAAGGGGATTTCAATTCATTATTGAGAGACAAACGCCCTTAGACATTTTTTGTACTTACACATTTATGTAAGTTTTTGATGAAAGTTTTGGTACATGTTAATTGAATACTTTTTAATTCTGCTGTCGGTATAACTTAACCACAACAAAATAAAAATCGATTCGGTCTCCAATAATTAGTAAAGTTTCATTATGTCACGAAAAAATATAACAGCCAAAGCTAGTAAAACTTAACAGGTAATTTATGTGTCTGATATTTCGAGGACACAGTGAAATTCTCATCCATCTGTAGTATCAAGTAGTTAACTCTTGTAGTCTACCAACGTTACTACTATATTCTTAAGACGAACACGTTTTAGAATCGATCAAGTGATGGGATAACCTATGTCGTATTTTCTTCGCATGCAACCATCCAGTTAACGGCCGAAATGTACATAGGTACATAATTATATTAAACAAATTGAACTATTACTACAATCAAATAATAAACAATAATTTATGTACATAGTTACTTTAATACCTAGAGCAGTGTTTGTGTAATGCTACTTTAAATGTATTGTTCAGCAAATGAGACTGTAAGGCAGTACGCAAAATGTATTAGCCACGAGCGGGCCAGCTGTACTACGAATATTATTTGAATGAATATTAATAAAGTTCAATTGTCTGCTGGTATGCGATAGCTATTATAAAATAGCATTTATTATGTGGCCTTTGTGTTATGGATCAGAGTTCGTACGCATATTGTTAAATCATTTAAATTAAAGTTAAATTTGAATGTAACGAGTGTGATTAACGTATTAGATTTTATTATACTAAATGTATTGTGACTTTACTATAGTTAAACGTAACATTACGCCTGTAATCCCCGAAGAAGTAGGCAGGGGAGTGTAATACACTCCCACGTTTCACCAGTTACGTTTATTGATATAATTTTTATATTTTAAATTCAAAATCTATGTATATTTAAAAAGTATATTATTGAGAAAGGGCTGTTCTTTTTTCTGAAACGTATTGCCATGTTTCGCTCGAAAATCTCGTATATAAGTTATTCTCAAACGCAAATTTATTGGAGCAAATAAAGCCAACCTAAAATTATTCTGAGAAGGGGCGCCCGGAGACGAAAATGATGTATACGATTTCCTTGGCCTGGGAAAAAAACATGAAATGTGGCCACGATGGCGGATATGAATCGACGGTCGACTTCTTACGGTCCCATAATGTATAGTGTGATGTATTGCGTAGTATTATATTAATAAAATACAAAATATAATGTAAGCGCCTGCATACTTTAATAACTACTCGTATATAGTGGGTACTTTGTATAAGAAATACTTATACCTAGGCATACCTATGCCATGACGATTATATTTTTCAAGAGATTTATAATTCAAAGTATGTACATTATATCGTCCGGAATGCATGATAAAAATTTGTATTGCCTTGTTGTTTGAGCGGTTGCAAGCGCGACTGCCCATCGGAGGGTCTGGGTTCAAAGGATTTTTCTAATTTAGAATTTATAATAGTGACTCGGGGTCTGGATCTATGTCCGGCATATACCTTTTAAAAGAGGGTTTGGCCTAGAATCCTTGTGCAGGGTATGCGAATTAGGGATCGCAGAGCATAGCTCCTAGCACTGCCCACGATGCTGCCCGTCGGTGGTCAAAACATGTGTCCAATGATCGATTCACATCAATGACACTAGTGTAACATAATTAAGTGTGTTTCTAAGCCAACATACCTTATCAAGCGTAGATGGAAACTATACACAACGGAAATATTTATTTATATGTACTTTTCAACGTGGTAGCTTTCTCACCTGTGTTGACTGGCAATTGCAATATGCTTTTAGATTTAAATATGTTAAATGAATATTCAAAGAATTGCGATTAACATGGGGGAAAATAAATTAAAAATTATACTGTTATAGATATTTAGCAATCGGTGCTCTCTGCTTAGCCGGTAAAAGAGGTGATGTAACGATATAATATATGTAAGAGTAGGTAGGTACTGAGTAGGAAGGCAATACCAAGAAAATAATAAGAAGGGCCGTTGCTGTGAAATTAGTTACATTACCTTTCTGTGAATATTAATTTATATTTCAAATTAATTCTCACCATGTGCCTTTGTGCACCAGTCTAATTATATGTTTCATGGTCGTTGAAGAATGTCAGCCGTTGTTCCTACATGTTCGAATGTTTCTATCGAACGATCGCTGATTGTGGTTCTGATAAACGATCAATCATATTAACTTTGTATTCATAAATGGTTATAGATGGCAGTATTTGGGTACATGAAAAAAAGTACCAAATAACTAATTTAAAAAAGTATACCTATAATTAATTTAAAAAAGTATTTCACTATTCTTACTTTAAAATATTAATATTATTCATAATATGCTAATATTATCTAACTTTAAATATTAATATTATTCAATAATATTCATGAAGTACGGGCGGACGATGGTGATGTTGATTTCACTATTTTTAATAAAATGTGAAGCTAAACATGAATGCAGAGTGGCGATAGTGAAGCGCTATGATTATCACTTATCAAAGCTAGAAATCTGTATTCTAGTTTCTTTGGACCTCCATTATTTCTGAATAATTCTCGTCTTATTCGTATCTTTCG
>DWDT01003980.1:0-11716 GCA_018245595.1 Microceris scylla | reverse complement strand
GTACCAGGTGTTATGTTTCGACACTGCATGTACCTACGTAAATCTAACAGCGTAGCTTATAACCCCTTTCAGAATTCCACTAGTTTATTCCTGTATTTAATCAATTTAAACAATTCCATTAAATTGACTGCCTCATCGGTCGTGACAGTTCCAAGTGCGACTGACGATCGGGAGGTCCCGGGTTCGATTCCCGGGTCAAACTCTACAAATTTTTCTAATTTAGATTATCTACTAGTGGTTCGGAGTCTGGATATGTGCCCAATGCATGGCAATAGGCTCACCACTTATTCCATAGTGGGACGTAAAAGTAATCGGTGAAACGTGGGAGTGTTCTGCATTCCTCTGCCTACCTCTTCGGGGATTACAGACGTAAAGTTACGTTATGAAAAAAAACTTTTAAAAATCGAACGCTCGAAATTGTCACAATCATGGACGAATGTACATATACTACATATTAAATAAACCTCGTCACAGTTATTATATACACTTACAATTACATTTAATCAGCCAAACTAACTCGTAACATTAATAACAGTGTTACGTTAGGCAAATCAATTTTTGACGCTTATCAAAATATTTGCCCACAATAAAAACGTTATTATCTAGCTTTAAAGCGGTTTAATCATTTCGTATAGAGCAAATATTAATATTGTGAATTGTAGTGTAAATATTTGGGTGCGCGTAGTTCACGGTCGGCGCGAAGGGGCTCCGAGTCGTGGGCGGCTGTCGGAAGGTTATATACCAGTAGCTATATACCTAAAGTTTAGACAGCACGCGGGTTCTAATGTACAGCCAATAGCGACGTTCAGCCCGCATCTCTTCATAACACGATGTTTGCTCTGTTGATTGATTTGTTACTTTGTGTTTAATTTCGTAAATGGTGTTGCCACATATAGTCATTATTATTATTATTATATTAGGTACAGGGTAGGCAATGAGTATCAATTGATTGCCAAAAATGTATCCCTATCCTTACAAATCATTATATGTACATATTTGTGTAGAGCTTTAAATGTCGCTGTTTTTTTTCTGATGTTTTTTAAGGGCATTTTTATAAACTATAATATAATGGAATGCGTTATAAGATCTATTTCCGAAAAGCATTAAAATTATCTGAGAAATTTAGAAAATATGAATTTGGTCTTTACCAATTTGATTGACTGCTCTAATAGTCCAACGTTTAGTGACTCTAACGGTTTAAACCGAGGTTATGGATTCGATTCCCACCAAAAGCAATTATTTGTATAATGAATGCAAGTATTTGATGTAAGTCTAAACAAGAAGGTAGTCAAATATCCTGCTCCCGTATGTAAATGTAGTGTCGAGATGAGATATGACAGCCTCCGCTCTCCTAATTTTCATATTACCATAAACAAAACCGTAATATTAAGAGGATTGACATCTCAAAAATAAAATCTGTAATACTTGTATTGTTGTAGAATGTATCAGTTTTTCAACCTTCTACACAGGTGTGCCAATGCTTTCTGCCTAACACGGAAAAGACTTGACGTGATGAAATAATAAGTTTATCAACAGAGTCGTACGTAGTCATCTGTACATTTGTTAACGAACTATTACGACTTTGGTTATGAACTACATATTTCCGGTAAAAAACTGTAAGGACAAAATACGTAAGCGTTCTCGTCACATCTTATATGTATAAGAATGTAAGTATGCACACACACGTAATTATGAAACTAAAACAATGCCATAAGTAACAATTAGTGATTAATTTGGTTAATTGGAAAATATAAACTTATGTAGGTACCTACTATAGTAAGGGATATAGGTACACACTCTTGGGGAAAACACTGACTTTCGCTAAATACATTTTTGACCTAATGCTGCAGACAAGGAACCCAAAATGATATTTGCATGAATGATTGCCAAAAGTATAGGTTATGGATTTGACTTTATTGGTCCTATGGATAGCTTACGTTTATTCTATATGGTTAATTTATGTTAGGAAATTCTTCCTTACAACGCACACAACTCTGTAATTTTGGAGTTGTGTGTGTTATGATTTGAACTCCGGACCTCCGAATAAAATAAATGTCATCTAAACTCCTGAGCTGTGGAATAGTGGCAGAACTAACTCCCAATAAGCCTTTAAAATATAAAAGGGTTAAGCTACATTCGGTTGAAGATTTGCTCGCAAATCATTACAAAAACTTATCTGGCATGGTCCTACGCAAACATTGCAACTGTAGTGCACTCAGTGTTACAAATTCTGACCGCTATTACGATGCATACCTGCCTCACAATACATCAGGTGCATTATCCTCTTAGATAGCTAATCTCATCACACAATGAAACCACAAAAAATCCATTCACAAAAATATAATCTCCAAAGAATTGCCTATGGCTCGCCATTATCAAAGAAAGCGCGAAACCAACCGAAAAGTCCGTATTTATCGGTAATATTTTCGCGGTTGTTATACAATCGCGGCGCGGGAAACTAAACGTAGATATTTTTTTAAGACACAATTCGACTGACGAACGATTTGCAAATTTGTTTTGACACGTTGGCCACACTGAATAGGTGCGTTCATTAAACGATTGCCGATCTATGATACCATAAACAATTATATTTTTTTCTTTATAATTCATGAAAAAGCCAGATGATTTCGTTGCGGCCAGCCTACAACAGGAAATGCTTTGAAATCCCACGGAGATAAGGGATTAAAAAAAAATTAGAAGTAGGATCATTGGATAATTATACGGATATTTATCAGTTGAATGGTTTTGCGGCTCGATCGCGGTAATTACTGTCAATTTTACTATATCAGT
Organism: Microceris scylla; assembly: GCA_018245595.1. Lineage (NCBI taxonomy): Eukaryota > Metazoa > Arthropoda > Insecta > Lepidoptera > Hesperiidae > Microceris > Microceris scylla. The sequence continues at coordinate 8,926 of DWDT01003980.1, read as the reverse complement.
GTTAGAAAAAAAAGTATTTTATTGAAGGCCTACAAATACAATTTTACTTTGTAGTAAATATTTTCATAGGACAGCAGAAAGATATTTAAACGTGTACCTACTACTTGAATTTCAATAGAGAACATATTAACATACCTACTTATAAATCTAGAACGCCAGAAAGAAACGGATCACCATCTGATGAGCCAGGATCTGCTGTTCTTATCGTTTTTTAAGTTTGTCGTTGAACATCACGTATATATTAAAAGTGGCAGTGCAAGAAGTGATTGCAATTTTAACAGCGGAACGAGCACTCGACGTCCATCGACCGCGAGCGGTTTGACAGCCGTCATTGTTTGAATCACGACCATTATCTTATTGCTCCCATTAACCAGCTCGAGCACCCGCATGCGCCGCATCCGCCCGCCGACAGACAACAGATCACCGATCGTGACCATAGACAATGGAACGCCCGATTGTTGCGTGTAGGTCTTTGTTTCCAACTTTTCGAGATACAACAGCAACTGTCGGGTTTCAACTGGGAAAATTCCCACCGGTCGTCTAATGTTGCTACTGAACGGCGTTATGCTTCCAAATCAGAACTAGACAACGCATAAGGCGCGTTCGAATAAGAGCAACTTTAATCTGTGCACCTAAGCGTACCAACATTAGCAACAGCAAAAAGTAAAACACACAAATCGCAATCAGATATAGAAGCGGGAATGCCTGTGGGAGTCTTCAGTATCAACAGTGGCGGCTCGTCGGGAACATCGAAATTTACTTAAGTTAAATAACGAAACGCGAGCCCTCTGTTTGTTCGCTCCGAACGTCAAATACTGCGGAATATTGTGGCGGCCGTGCCGTTCCAACTTCGCCTTTATTGCGGCCTCTGTTTATACTCCGCTCCACTATGAATATGCAGCAGGAATGCGTTTAACTTCCACGTTTCGGTTGGCGAGCGCGGCTATTGCCCCGCTGATGGCTCGATTCGCTAAATGTTGAGATTCCCGAGCGCTCCCAAGTGCTCTTTTTTAATGTAACCGCGGAGCTCACGGCCCGGAGTGCCGGAGAGTTCTTTGGTTTTTAAATTTCACAATACTTATATATTGTTGTGCATATACCTGCACTACCACTGAACATCGAAATCGGTTTCATATAAAACCGCATACGGCAATCGATTTTGGAGTGTTCCAATCAACTGCGTATGAATTCTTTTTCACAGCATTTCATTTAAAAAAAAATATTTTATGGCATATGACTAGACAAATAATATACCAAAATGTATCTATGTATTGAAACAAACATTGTTATATGTACTCTATGAACATTTGTTTAACACACAAGTAGATATAATTTTTGTAACATGAAATGCATCATTTCGACTTGTAATGTAGTGTAATTTTTTTTTACCATCTGCTTATCAATTTCAAAAATTATCGTATCACTAATTCACAAATAAATTTTACATGTGCTTATAATAAAAGTCCGTCTACAACTTCAAACTTCATGATTGATAATGTTTCGTAATCTTAGAAACGACTCGAAAATGCCTAGTTCGTACCCTAGCGAGAGAAAACTAACATTATTAAGGCGGAGACGCGGTTCTCACAAAACGAATATCAATACAAATTAAAATTATTTAAAAAACAGTTTTAGGGTGAGATGTAACAGACATGACAGAAATGCCATTTTGTTTTTTTTATGACAAATATCTTTTCCCTATTAGGTATTCGGAAGCGTTTGTGAAACAGCTGGATTAAAACAGATCATAATCGCGTCACATCTATAGTTTGATTATTTTCAACCTAACGCAGGCCTTAATGGCTGCAACATATATGTCCCATTGCAGAGCACGGATCTCCCCTGTTAGATTCTTGTGTATCATGTATCTACCCATGTGGATACAAAGGGAAAGGTAGCAAGCCATAGAATCCAAACTGCATTCGCAAGTCATCAGTGTTAAACAAAGGAACGTACGAGCGAAGATCGCGCGTATGAAGAATGCAACTTGACATTCCATGGATAGTACTCGTCATTCGCCGACGCGTCGGACGCGCGTGCACTCTGTGATTGCGAGTGACAGCGAGGGGTGAACGTTAACGCACATGACCACTGGCTCGACACCAGCTAATCACTAATAAACATCCAAATCATAAGCATAGCCATCAAACATATACTTAAACCGTATAAATAAAAACGATTTATTAGAAAAATAAAGCACAACCAAAACCACCACAATAATTGAAACTTAACCATAAGCGAGCAAAATGCCACTTTAATTACCATATTTGCTACTAATGACGTATTGTCTGAACAAAGGCCTCCTCTATATAGGTATTATTAGTTAGTTACCTAATTAACCTGCCAGCGAGAACAACGACCCGAACGCTATGGGATATAAATCCGTGCGAACCAATTAATACCACCACAATGATCCACATTATAATCGTGGAATTATAGCTCCCTAGTCGTCGCTCGCCTCTATTGTCTCCACCAAACGTCAGTTTGACGTTTGTTTTGGCGCGAATTCTACGACGTAAATGGTGTTGACACCCTCAAAATGGAGATTATTCATGGATGTTTGCGAACCACTGTTGGGGTTACACAGTGAGTTTATGAAATTTATATTGACACGGCCGAGATTATTGAGTCTTTGTTATGAAGGATTTGAATTTTGCTCGCGCCTCGCTCCGTGTGGGAAAATCGGGTCGCGTGCCGCTGACAGATATTAATAACGGGACTTGCGAACAGCGTACATTCACGCACACATATAGTGATCTAGACCTGAATTAGGACGTCCTGTATATGCTTTATTAGCCTGGGTTCGATCGTATAATGGGTGTAAGCATAGTTATATAAATCATAACTATATATGTAAATGTGGCAGGTAAATTTATTGTGATAAAAAATAATATTGAAAGTAGAGTATAATTTGTGTTACAGTACATCAAACATCGTTTGACCTTTGATCGATTCAAGAGTCTACTTGCATGTACATAGTTCAAAGTACCACATTCACTAATTTGAAGACAGCACTCGAAAAAATCAGACAAGGGAAAAATATTCCCGGCTCTCCAGAATCAAAGCGACCCTCGATCCACTGGAGCTTCCGCCGGAGCGTAAAACAAGATGCCAACTCTAACGAGCTAACCTGAACGCATCTTACGTGTTGCCAGCGGTGAAATAACAAACAGAAGTTGTAGGACATGGCGGCCTGAGGCGACTAGCGCCCTCGCTGAGTATTTTATCGCAGACACGTTGTTTGGGTGTTTTGTCGCGTCGTAGGCGTTTTGTTCAGTAATTGGATACGGCATGTGGGGGTCGCCGGTCATAACCGGAGGCGTCATGTAAGCGATTATAACTTGATTTATGCCGTCTGTCGGTAACAGTCGCCGCGAGCGCGCGCCGCCCCGAAATGTTTGCGTTAATATGCGTCAACACACAATGCGTACGATGAAATGGGCTAGTAATTATTCGAAATTAATTTTAAAATGCTATATAACGTTTATTACTAAATTCAGTTATTTTTAATTAACATTCATTAATTCCACCACAAAATATACCTATAACTTTAATTAATCTATTAGGGTAATATTTCAACCTAGGTACATAAAATGACATCACAGAGCAGAAATTTTATCTTATGATATGTAATACTAGTAGAATCGAACCAATATCTAATTCTAACAGGGTAATCTAATTTTAACAGGTTATTCAGTACCTAAGTGGTATGTCTTAGTGTCTATATATGTATCGAACAGCCAGTAACATTGGTGGATAAACCAGAATTCCTAACACTTATACATATATATCTGTATATGTAGAAAGGAATGTTAGGAATGTTCCTAACACTTATACATATATATCTGTATATGTAAAAGTCCCTTATAAAAAAAAATTGCGATTGAAAAAGTGTAAGATTTAACAAAGTTAAAGTTTTCATTGTAAAGAGAACAAAAAAGTTAAAATTTAACACAATAATAATATTTCTTAACATAATAATTACAAACACGAGCACACTTAATGAATTGAAACGGTCGAATCTCGCCTATTATTAATATCTTATCAGAAACAATTCATTCACCTTTCTTTATTTTTACTTTTAGCCACGTGTTATTCTAAAGTATAGAATCTATTGTAATACGTAAAGACTTAGATTAGATTACTAGTAGATTCTCGTAGAAGAGTGTGGCCAAGCGTCTAGTATAGCTAGATTTACTCTGCCCAGCATTTTCTCCGCGTAGCATTTATAACATGTGTTGTTCATATCCACATAGGGTTGTTGTTATACAATCGTCAAAACCATTAATGTCAATGAATTTTTTCATAACATAGTCATACATATGTATATCTAAACATACGATCCTAATATGATTAAGAAATCTAACCCTGGGTAATGCAAGACCCAATTTAATATAAAGATATTCAGGAAACTAATAGAGACATAATTAGAGAATGTAAGCGTAGACAATGCACTATTCAATTTAATATAGAGATAGTATTAATAGTTACCTGCGTGGGCGTGAGATGGATAAGAGATGCAAGGTGCTCTCGTTCTGGCGCCGACAGGTACTTCTGCTGCTTAAACCGTCGCTCCAGCTCGTACACCTGCACAATTGTTCTGTATTATATTCTGCATTCAATTACATAAAGAAATTGGTTTTGCATTAGGTACTTTCCATGTCGTTAGCGTCAACCAGCTATAAACGAGTCTTGACTGAGAATGTATCATAAGAAAAAAAAAATACATAAAAGTTGATATATAAAAGATTGATCTTTGGTAATTTCTTTCATCGATTGAATGTTTAAAGAACGGTGAGTAAGTACAAAAGTCAGTCTTGTCGCTAACGAGAAATTTCTAGCAGACAGACTTCGGGCTGAAATCAAAAGTATGAACAAATAAATACAGGAGATATCAAAAGTATGAACAAAAACATAAATACAGAAAAATGGTCAAACTTGTATTTTCCTCTCAGCTCGCTTCTTCTGTTTCGTATAATCTTTAGTTATCTGTTTGTATTTAAGGAATTATCAATTTATTACACCTTGACCATCCCTATCACTCTGTAGTTCCATTTTCGTGACCTACTAACCTAAAGATTAATCTGTCAGAAATCGCTTAGGTATTTACAATCCCCTCTTGAATGCTCTATATTTATTTTGAATGCCATTTATTATCATGTACAATAAAGAATTATTCATTATGTTCACATACATTATGCACTACATGCACAGGTAGACAATCAGCTGGGTTCTTATAGGCTTTCTCTGGTTTAATTCTCAATTCCCAAACATTTTTATGTTTTCAATCTCTTCTTTTATCAGATTAAGATACATAATAATGAATTTAATATGGCATTTATGAACCGATTTTACAACCTTTCGAAGGATATAAAACTTTTAAGCTCCTCATGCTTAGCGCTGTGTAGCAGTGCTTAGCGCTGAATGATTTAACAACGATGCGTATAAATCCAAATCCTAGATAATTATAGAATTTGTGTAGGTAGGTAATTAACAATGTAGGCGACCAGTCCTAATGGGGGTGACTTATTAATGGTTTTTCATAACTCTTTTCATTTTTCAACGGGCACATTAATAGGTATCAACTCTATTCGTCATTTGTTAATTGTCGATAAACTTTATCGGAAGCAGTTTCATGAAGCAACGTGAAGTGGACGGCAGCTCAAACGGAATTGACGCGAAAAGTGTCCACCAAAATTATTACAATTGTTTTAAAAGTATCATTTATCTGACTATAGATACACAAATGTACCAATGAATTTCAGCTGAATTCACCACCGGCTCCAAGTAACTAATTAATATAACGAATTCCTCGTCGTATTACAGCTTTAACATTTACACACAACGCAATATTCATAGTTAATATACATAATTAAACATTCCGTTACCTGACGCCGGATTGCGTTAACTTGGCTATTTCATTTCGAGGGGGCGCCTTCAGTGCCCGCCCACTTCCGCCCGAGGCCCCGCCCACCGGAGGGTGAAAGATATACAGCCTATGTTATTCGCCCCGTGTAATTAATTCTATTCCGCGAATTCGCTGCCTCTATGTGCCCACACTGACACACAAACGCGATTTTCTTTTTTTTTTCAGCAATAGCCCGAGCACTCCTGACTTTGATTTCAGTTGCAGAAGGAGTGAATGACGAAAACGCGTCGCAGAACAAGTCCACGTCGAGAATATCATTACCCACACACTTTTTTTTTATATTAACGCTTTTGACGCCTCAAATACAACCATATTCTTTATGGTATAGTCATAAGGTATAGATAGATATTTTATGATAGTTTTATAAAAAAATACAATGAACAAGAACGGCTACATTTAAATTTAAGCTGTCGCTTATGGTGTTTTAATTTTAGTCTTTGGATTTATTTGTACTAGTATCATTAACACATAATACGGAAAAGTTAAGATTCATTTTTTAAGAGGTAACAGACCGTAGAACTGTTATAAAAGTCGCTAAGTACGAGCATCTACCGAATATTATACGGTCGCAGCCGAATGAATGAATCGATGAATGAATAATAAATTATTTTATCATCTTGCACTTTTTTCTATATTGCAACATTATAATTGTCTATGATCAAGTGTACAGTTAGAGCTAATGCCCCTCAATAAAACTGCCGTTTGACGCGATCACCCCGTCTCGATCGCCCCTCGCAATGTTGCCATAAACCGCACGGCGCGACTCTGTAACATCCTCGGGTTTTATAACCGTTACACGCGGTTATAAAAATAAACCAACTTGATAACATCACGCTTGTATTTCGATCAAGGAGCAAACAGAGGTTTGTAGCATTTCCACGTTTCACTAGTTAGGTATGTTTTACTTTCCATTTTAGAATAGGGGGTGAGATGAACTTAATACTCTGAGGAAACAAAGAAGAACAAAATAATAGATATTACGTCACGCGAAACGAAAACGCATAAAACAAAAGAAATAGAAAAAATGCAAAATTATTTAATATTTTAATCTGTTCGGGCTTTTCTACTTTCAAATTCCCATTAGTAGCTCGGAGTCTGGATTTGTGCCCAGACATGGCAATAAGCTCAATCCTTATTCCGTGAAACTTAATATATAATAGCTTGACTTGGCTCTTATATACATGAACATAGATGAAGGAAACACAGGCGTGTTGTTATGTTTTGTTACAATTCTATAAGAAATTTTCTGTTGTTTATCTCATATATGACATTATTTATAGATTTATTCTTACAGGCGACGTAGCAGTATCGCGTAGGCAAAGAAGCTGGAACATTTTCGTTTTGATCATGAAGTTCTTGACCTACTCATATATACGTACATACATAACACACAGTAGGCCGACAATATGTATTTTCTGATACAAATAAATATATTTAATTTTAAATGTAATATCACATGTTTTGAATATTTATTTCTTATTTTTTATATTTTTTGTTATTAGGTATATCATCACTCTAAATTCTTTACTGAATAGACAGATATCACCGAGCGTAAAATAGCTCTATCCTAAACACCGTGACGTACTGTTTATTTTCAGTCACGTTTTATTTATGGTTTACTTTTCAGAATATACTTGTCTCCTCAGCCCTTGGAGGTACTGAAAAAAAAATCAAAAACGCAGACACGTCGTTAGGTTCAGGCAAGTTTGAATTTTTCTGCTAATATGAACCAACATTTCGTCTGCAAATTTGGAGGCATATTTCAAACCATCAAATTATTTTTGCGAATCAGAAACAAGTACCTTTCTAATTTAATAATTATCACCAGGTTTTTAACTCTTCCCGTTATAATTGCGCTTCGGATAAACGTAGGATTTATTGATGCTTTATGAAATTCTGTATCTACATATAAACGTTTTCACTATCCCTTTAATATACCTAATGTACCTAAATTCTACATCCAATGTTGTGTTTCTGTTCATTCCAAAACATACATTTAAGGGAGACTAAGTCTCTTTTACGTTACTCTTAAACCATCTTTGAGAGCTACTGGTTCGACATATAAAAAATTAGCCATGGTTTATTGGCACCTAAAAAAGTATTTTCTTTCATTGGAAACTTTTATACAGGTTTGATTTGTCAAACCTAGAGAGACTGATAGAGTTAATTTTTTTGCTCATTATTACAAGTACAAATTGTGGACTGCTATTTATTGTAGCAGCAGCGTTTAACTAGGAGTGAGGCAGGTACGTCCCCGCGAAATCTATTTGTAAAATGATCGGCAAACAACACCCCTGCGTGGGGTGCGCAAATAAACTGCCAGTACTCGGGGGAAATGAACAAAAGTTTAGTTACGTGATCGGAATAAATTTATAGCCGCGATGGAGATTGCGCGTTTCGGATACATCACGAAGATAAGTTAGCGACCAATGTGACGTAAAAGTGGATTCGTTTTAAACATTATTCACATTTGTAGATACGGGTTTGACCGTAACTAAGTAAATGAAGTTAACACGCTCACTGCTAAGTAATTTTTGATGAACTTTCAGCCTGTGCGTTTGAGGCAAAGCTGAACTTCCATAGAGTGCGAATGAGACATATTCAGCCTCACGAAATGTCGTTTTTGAAAAACACGTTATACTTAGCTAAATAAAGAGAATATTTGCAATTGCAAGTATATTTGTCTCTGTCGTACTCATACAAATGTGAATATACTTAGTTGAACATAGTCGCCGCACAGAGTGAAAGAACGCGATTTTGACTGCCGCACCTGCGAAAAGTCATGCATGTGGCTCTTTACGCCTCATAACGCAATGAATGTGTTAATTGAACACAAAAATACTTACAAGATGTATTTTTATTCAGTTATATTCAGGTAGACATATGTCCTGGATATATTATCATTCATCATCATTATCAGCAGCCTATTCCCGTTCACTGCTGGACATAGGCCTCTCCAATGGCACGCCACTGAGCTCGATCTTCAGCTCTTCGCAT
>DWDT01003979.1:0-11716 GCA_018245595.1 Microceris scylla | reverse complement strand
TACGTGTATATGTATATACATAGTATATATATATATAGAAAGTTACATTTGTATCACACATGTGAGAACGTATCATGTACCTACATGTCGTAAGTTTACATTGTCGACTGGGGGCAATAAAACATTGATGCCTTATTATTTATTTGTCAAATATGAGCATAACTTTTTTTCTCTTAAAAATACGTCTATGATAAAGAAAAAAGTTTATGTTAATAATTTTAAATAAATATTTAATATAATGGTGACCTTGCAGATCATTGTCTGCCACTGCAATTAGATGATAAGCAACGTGGCCTGCTGTGGTAGGGAGGGCGCGGTGCGAGTGGAACACGGCTCCATCCCCGCTAGAGGCTATATAAATAGTTTTCCCAGCGCGGAGCGCAGTTTTTGGTCGGTTTGTTCGCGGAGTTGCAAGCTGTCGCGCGGGAGTATTGCAAGTGATCTTGCATAAAGATTTACAAGTATTATTATATTTTTTCTATGACTAAAAATAGTGCTGTGTTTGATTTACTGGAGTTCTACAGGCAGTCTCTATCGGTGAGTAAGTCATTATAAAAAGTGATTCTTTTTAAATAACTGTTTTAAATATAAAAGTTGCATATTTTCGTGCTTAAATCTACTCTGGTCCTAAAAAATATTCTTATTTTATATAATAGGTAGTTCTATTTAGTTTAAAACGAAACTTACCGAAATATCACGATTTTTTCAGTTTAATAGGTTATTATTAAAATTCTGGTTCAACAGGAGCCCTTAAAAGTCATGAAACTTTGACAGGTCCCGTTCCAGTTCTTGAGTTTTGTCTCGTCGACCTCAGCAGTGATCTCGCAAAGTTATAATTGTTGATTATATACGGGTAGCTCCGTCGCAGCGCGGCCCGCCGCCGCCCGCCGCCGCCCGCCGCCGCCCGAGTGCGGGATATCTCGCTATTTTATCTTTACCACAATACTGAACTGTCATAACTTTGCGCTGTAATAACATATACACATTTGAAAACAATACTAATTGTATAAAATGAAGTCGAAAATGAAATCAGTTCATATATGAAAATATAAGGGTAAGTATATTTAAAAAAAAAGGAGCGATAGCCTATTAATTAAGAATTCAGCCTCTCACTCCGAGGGTGCTGGGTTCAAAGCCATGGTGCGCACCTCTTTACAAAAGTTTTTAAATTTAAATATCATTTGCTAACAGTGAAAGAAAACATCGTGAGGAAGCCTGCACACCTTAGAACTAATATAAAAAAAATCTAAGGTGTGTGAAGTCTGCCAGCCCGCACTTGGCCGGCATGGTAGACCTTAACCCTCTCAATATGATAGCAGACCCATATTATCGCACAGAGGAATTATCAATATGTCTATTATTATTTATTAATATTACTACTATTTATTTTATAAATATCCCTTTAATATGACGTAACAAAAAATCTTAGGATATCGATTTGTCACTTTATATATCAATATACGTCATTTCTAATTACATACTTGCCAGACACACAGCTGGACCTTGCGCCCAGAAAAAAGATATGTTTATCAGGTGTATCAGTATGAAACACATATTTTTATGTATTACTAGCTGTACAAATAAATATATATACCAATTTTCATAATAATCGGTACAGTAGTTTTTGAGTTAATCGATAACATACATACAATACATTCATTTTTGGAAACAAGGAAAACAAGGAAAAATTGCGAATTAAACAAATATTAAGTTGCAAATATTTCAATTGGTTAAGTCGTCCAGTCAGGCTTACAAACCGGTCCATAGAGGCAAATGTTGCCGGGAAGTTGTTTTTATTAAGTAATCAGATAGTCTTCTAGATTCTTGATGGTAATATCTGCCCACATTATGACGCTCATTTTCTGAGTTTTGTTAAAATGCAATATGCTTCAAATACTTAATTAGTCTTCGTATGTAGTAGGTATTTGAGTATAAACATTCAAGAAGAATGCATTATAAAATGTAAAAGGCATTACCTATAAATTAAAAAATATATAACACATAAAAGGAAATAAAAAAATACAAGCGAAACAGCAGGTACTCGGGAGCATTGTAGGGTATCAACGTCGTCTATAAAGCATAATATATGAAAAACCCGTGTACTGTAATAATATTGAACAGCGCGCGAGCCTGTTCCATCTACTTGAACACATAAACCTATGCAGAACGGCCGGTAGGAAAATAATTACGGAAACGAATAAGGACATGTTCGGGAAAGGTGAGTAAGTATTTAATGTTCGCAATATTCTCGTATACTTATGTATATTATCATGTTTTGTTAGAAAGCATGTCAATTTACATTGGTAGCGTAAACTACAGGAATGTTTCCCTGGCGTCATTTGCCATTTGCACAGACGGATGAGCAATTGCAGTGACGGAGCAAGTCCACCGAGCTGTTCTATCTTCCCTATGTCTGTCTGTCTACGTTCAGCGTTACGTAAACACATTTTCAATTCAGGGTTCCGTAATACAATAGAAGGAGGAATGGTGTCTCCATTGTATTATTCTTTCGTTAACTATTATTTCTTTTGATCGAAGAACCTTATATACAGAATACACCTTAAGACTGCCTCGTTGGTCGAGTGGCTACAAGCGCGACTGCCGATCGGGAGGTCCTGGGTTCAAATTCCGGGTCGGGTATTATTGGATTTTTCTAATTTATAATTTCTAATAGTGACCCGGAGTCTGGATGTGTGCCCGGTGTATGGCAATATGCTCACCACCTATTCCATTGTGGGACTTAAACGTAACTGGTGAAACGTAAAGAGGGTGTACTACACTCCTCTACCGCCCCCTTCAGGGATTACAGGCGTGATGTTACGTGTTACACCTTAAGAGGTGAAAAAAAAATTTCCTTTGAGTTTTGACTTTTTCGTATTGATAACAATAATCGTAAACTTTACCTAAAGTGGATCTGTCAAAAAGTTTGGAAACCCAAAGTATGAATATATAAATGCAACGAAATGAATAAATTTAACACATAAACATGTAGCACTTACAAGGCACAGCCAAGTGTGTATGGTCTTATTGCTTCAGGACATACAAAGGAAAAATACTCTGATTAAAATATCTGGATAGTCTGGTCTGTATAACTGGTGAAACGTGGGAGTGTACCTTTGCCTACCTCTTCGGGGATTACAGGCGTAATATTACGTTTAAAAGGGGGTGTAAGGGGTTCCAACAATCATCTCAGGAGCCCAAGTCAACCTCACCTGCACGTGGTGCGCCCTGCTGTAACAGACGAGGCTCGGCGAGCGGCTGATTGCGGTATAAAATAATAAAAAATAATAATAATCGACCCATAATAATTCCACTCTTGGAATACGGGTCGCCTCTCATATGAGGGTTAAGGCCATAGTCTGCCATGCTGGCCAAATGCGGGTTGGCAGACTTCACACACCTTAGAATTTTTTTTTACATTTTAATTTTTAACATATATAATACTTAAATTAAAGGTTTGCACAACTTTCACCATTAATAAAGTCACAATCAGTCAATAAAGAAATTACTTAAAGTGAGATTTCACAAAATCTAGTAAGAGTAAAAACAATGTAGGTTTATCAAAACATATACATACATACATATTACGAACTTAATGCGAGAGAACTTTTTCTTAAATATTCCAAGGGGGTTGGCAAAAATATTTTGGTGATTTGGAATTCAATTCTTTAAGACAAGGTTCATTGGCGAGTTAGTAGCATATTTGACTTTGCTAAAAGATGTGTAAAATGGTTTATAACAACTAAGTCTTGCTGAAAATCTAGAGACTTTTATATTAATTAAGGACATTAGGAACGGACAGTCAATACATCGCTTAAATAACTTACATAAAAAAAAATATTATGTTAATTATTTTTCGTAACATAATCGGGGTTTTTATATTATTTTATCCTTTTTCAATTACATTTTAACAGTCGCGGGTGTTTTTAAATTCGTTTTTTGTTTTTACATCGTTTAATATTTAAAAACTGAAGTATACAAAATCGGTATACGAAATTATTCCGCATAAGGTAATCTTTAAAATCAATTCGGGTTTTACCTCAACATGTGATGTATTCTGTTTTTATACTTTAAGTGAAATCAAATTAGGTGCAATGAAATGATACGCCTCGTCGGGAACGATGAGTGCACTCGGTTCGCTGTGCTCACATAAAACCGTTCGAGCACCCGTGTCTCAATCGAGCGCGGAAGAGAGAATACAAGATGGAATCGGAAACGCGATTCTTAACTACTATTCTTATTACGTTATATATTCGCAAGTTAGATATCTATTACGTATAAAACATCAATTTCATATCTGGAGCGTACTCTCTTTACAAGAAATGTGCGTTTACGGCTTTAATCTCACATGCTGTAGCGGCCGCTGAAAACACTCAACAAACCCGCACACTTTAGATTTCTCCTTAGTGATGGGTGTGGCGTGAAGTGTACCAGTGCGCACTTACAGTGCCTGCACTTACCGGTTCTATTTGGTATACTGGGCTGCAATTCTTATCATTCAGAGAGCAGACCAGTTTCCTGAAGTGGAACGTTAAAAGATTTGATGACGAATTATCCCATTTTTTGACGTGCCATTGTTAGGTAGAGTTCCTTCTTACGATGCGTAGGTTGCAGTTTGCTAAAATGCCCTAGTGTAGTGTAGTAGAATGGATTCGCTATAAGATAGAGAACTTTCAAGAACACAAGTTTTTCATGATTTTCTACTCTGGTGCAGCGAGTGATATTTATTCTGCCTAAATAACACAAATATACGCACTTAAAACGTGCGTCAGAAAATCAGAGCCCTGCGTTAGGCAGACGGAGCCGCGCTGTACAGGTGTTCCGTCTTTCACCAATTTAAAAAAAATGTGCTAAAATAAACGTTAAGTAACATGTTTTCTTGATGTACAGTATTTTTACTACTGGGTATATAATAAAATTATTTAATAATAACTAATTCGGATATAAATGAGTCAGTTTCGCGTTAATGAGAACGGAGTAGCGCTGCGTAAATCGGTCCGACGCTTAGAGGACGTTAATATGCGCGGTGCGCAGTGGTCCGGAGGCGCGCGGCGGCGCGCGGAGGCGCGCGGGGGCGCGTAGTAGTAGGTTTAGGGGTGTACTACATTTAGAAAATGACAACTAAAAGATGATCTTATTATGGTAGCGAATAGGTATTGAAATTCTATGAAATGGATAAATTAACTGCTGCAGCTATCCAAATAATGATTTTTAACCGTAGTTTTAAAAGTATCTAGAGACAGTGCTCGACGAATACTAAGAGGAAGTGAATTCCAAAGGCGAACTGCAGCGACGGAAAAGGATTTCTGACTAAAATAGATCGTGGGACTGGAAAATGAATTTGAAACGGTCTTTAAGATAGAAAGGCGCAGTTGGACCATATAGCACACAGTATAATGTCGACAAAGTATGTAATAACTTCCTAAATATAAAAATCTTGTAAAATTTACATCTATTTTGAATTTATTATGTTATAATTATTATAGAACGGCGAATAAATTAAATTTTTTCAATACTTCTGTGATTATCATTATTACATCTTCACGCCAGGCGCCTTCCGGGGTATACATAGAGCACAATATTATTTAGGCAAATTTTTAACATAGAAGCGAAGCGGCGCAACGGGTGCGTAAGTAAAGTGAGTGCGCTGCGTCGAGTGTTATGTAAGCGGGCAAGCATGTAAGCAGCGTCTCGTGGCCGCCGCCCACCGCCAGCTGCGCTCGGCTCGCGGCGCAGCGGGCCCTGGCCGCCCGCGCTTAGCGCGACCTTTAAACGGTATAACTAGCTAGATACTATTTATATCCGAAGTTTAATTAATCGCTATGAAATGTGATGTTATTGTTCATTTTGGATACTTTCAAATTAATGCTATGGCGTTCGAGCTCGTTGATCGAGTGTTGCACTTGTGACGGCTAAGCGAGAGGACCTGGGTTTGATCCCTGGGCCGGTTACTATTCATCAGCATCATCATCATACTAGCTTCTTCCGTTCCACTGATGGACAAGGCATTGTTCCTAAAGTGTGCCACAACACTCGATCCTCCGCAGATCTGTGGCTGGATGCCACTACCACCCGCTTTCTTAAGATCATCAGTCCAGCGGGTCGGGGGATTCCCCACAGTACGCCTGTCAGTTCGTGGTGTCTGTTGTAGAACTTATCTGTCCCAACGACCATTGGATTTACGACATATGTGACCAGCCCACTGCCACTGCGACATGCTAACTCTTTGAGCTATGTCGGTTATCCCGGCTATCTGCCGGATATCCTCATTTTGGTTCTTTCCCGCAGAGAGACACGGAGCATAGCTCGTTCCATAGCACTTTTAGCTTGTGAACTTGTCCCAATGTCAGAGTCAGTCCACGTGTCAGCAGCGTATGTCTTAATTGGGAGGACGCACAGATTGAAGACTTTGGTCTTAGGGCAACGAGAAAACTTGACGAAACTTTCGAAATGCTGCCCAGCCCAACTGAATGCGTCTACCGATTTCTCGATTAAAATTGTTTTACCGAACTTGATCGTCTGCCCCAGATAGACGTACTCCTAGACAACTTCAATCATTGATCTATCCACCGTAATTGGTCTCGCCATGATGTGATTATTGAACATGACTTGCGTCTTGTCCATGTTCAAGGCGACCCCGACATGTCGAGACCCTTCATTCAGGCTGTTCAACATTTCTTCTATATCCTGCAGAGACTTCACCAATATGATGATCATCGGCAAACCGGAAATGATAAATGTATGCTCCATTGATATAGAGGTCCCGTCTCTTCCAGTGCAACATTTGAAAGACATCCTGCAATGAGCTCGTAAACAATTTTGATGATGCTGAAACTCGCTATCGGGTGTTATTGAGTTTTTCTTATTGGAAATTTCTATAGTTGTTCGGAGTCTAAATTTGTCCCCGGTGTATGATAATGGGGTGTAAGGGGTTCGAACCACCATCTCAGGAACCCAAGCCAACCTCACCTGCACGTGGTACACCCTGCTATAACAGACGAGGCTCTGACGACCGGCTGATTGCGGTATAGCGCAGCCTAAATAGGCACGGCTAAATGCCCTGGCCGCCAACGGGCAGAAGCGTCGGCGGTGCGAAAAGCCGTGTCCTGTGATCTCCAACCCGCATGCCCAGCGTGGAGTTTACGCATAAACCCCCTTTTAGGGGAAGGCCTATGTCCAGCACTGGACTGAGATAGGCTGATGATGATGATGATGATTGATAATAGGTGCCCCCTGCCTCCCCCTATTCTAGTGGAAGTAAGACATAACAGATGAAACCACTTGGCCAACGAGGCACTCTTGAATGATATGAAATAATATAATTGTATTATTACGAGTGAGCATTATACCACAAGAAGCCTTGCTTGGGCCGTCTTTGCCTCTGGCCGGTAGCGCGGTGTCGGTCGCACGCGGCGGGCGGGGCGAAGTCCCAACTCAGGCAAGTCGTCCTATAGATAAGGGTGCTTTTATGTTGCATGTATACTTCTCCTGTGCGTTATAGTTACATATTGTGTTCGCGTGTCGATATATGTGTATGCTCTTATATTTTTTATCAAGCTTGAATGAACGTGGCTAGCGATTAGCAACACTTCGGCTAATTTCCTTGTTGTATATTAAGTTCATCGGCACACTCGCAATGAGCTAATAATAATACGCAATAACACGGCATTTGAAGTCGCATAAGTTTCATAAAAACACGCTTTTCGGTTTATTTCAAACACTCACTTGTTTCGCTTTAACATTTCTAAATAGCTTTTAAATTCAGTGGTTACTGAACCTGTCTCTTGGACTGGTCTTAGGTTACAAACGTTTAAGTGATAAGCACAAATATTCGATCTGTGTTTGGTTGTAAAAATGTTTTATATAGAATAGGTAGGTATACAAGTCGATACGTACTCGTACGAGCAGATGCAGTTATTCAGCCGCCCGATTACTCTCGCGCAGCTTCCGCTTGCTTTGTGAGGGGATAGTCATGTGTAGCCAAGTTCCCAGATACTTCAGTACTTAATACATTCATTATTATTTATTACGGAAGCCATATAATTTCACGGCAGTATGTAGATTTAAAAGCTTTTTTCGGTGTTTATATTATGCAAATGCTTAACAAGATTAGATCAGTGTTTGATAAAAAAAAATTAAAAGTAAGAGCTGTATATATTTTAAACATAAAATATTAATAATATATCGTATGAATGCAAAGTGTCTCACGCAACAGCCGGCAATCGGGGCAGTCGTCGCTACCGCCGCCAGTCGCATTCTTCAGCTACTACTTCGAGTGACAATATTATTTTCTCTGTCGCACGTTTTTCCTCGACACGGTTACGGCTGGAAGGAGTGAGACGATTGTTGTGAAAGAACCTGGCCTCTCGTATTGACTGCATTGTGCTGGAGTAATAAATAGATAACTCATTAGGTACCGCAACAACACATGGGAGACCTTGTCCATCTGTAGTCTCTCATATCAACAAAACGAAAATTTAACACAGAAGGTATGTGTGTGATATGATATTTGTGAATGCGGTGCGTTGAACCCACTGGGCATATGAAACCATTTGGAATGCTAAAGAACATGAAGAACAATTGGTGCTTGAAGTCGCATTACATTTTGCAGACAATTAAAATATTTCTATCCCATTGAATATATGAGTATTATCGGCCAATACTATTTGACGTAATGTCTTTGTTACGCACGGCGTCAGTATGCGTTATATACTTTTATATCGTTTGTACGTCTGTTATCAATTAATGTAACTTATGTATATAAGGGTGTCAGGGGTTCCAACCACTATCTCAGGAGCCCAAGCCAACCTCACCTGCACGTGGTACACCCTGCTGTAACAGACGAGCCTCTGGCGACCGGCTGATCGCGGTATAGCACAGTCTAAATAGGTATGGCTAAATGCCCTGGCCGTCGACGGGCAGCAGCGTCGGCGACCAGCGTTTCATATCAGAGCAACATCCATCGACAACGACCTTAATACGTCGCTCTGATAGAAATGCGGCAACCCATTTGCATAACCTCCCAGGATGACCGTAAGATGGTAACTTCGAAAGGAGGGCCTCATGTCTGACCCTATCAAAGGCCTTAGCGATGTCTATACTTACTGCCATGGCCTTCTCGCTATTTTCAATCGCCTGAGCCCATCGGTGTGTCAGATAGACCAGAAGATCACCAACTGATCGAGCCGAGTCTGAGGCGAAGTGGGCAGCTAGGAGATCAGCCTTCCCCTTCCCCGTGTGGGTCAAAGAGTTGGTAAAGTACAAACATGTTACTTAGTCTTTCATAACAAATTGTGTTTTGCAGCTAACCACTGCAGAGGTTATCTATTATTTAAAAATGAATGTTTGTCTGTATGAACTCAAAAACTGCTGTACCGATTATTATGAAAATTGGTATATATATGTATTTGTATGTTGGCGTAGCAACGCGCGCCGGGTACAGCTAGTGTTATAATATATTCCACTATGAAATGGCGGGTGAGCCTATTGCTATATACTGGGCAAAAACCCCAGACTCTGAGTGATTACTAGGAATTTAAAATTTAGAAAAACTCATTATTATTCAAGCCGAGGATCAAAACCAGGACCTTTTATTCAATGGTTACATGCACATTAAACCAATGGAGTGAGATTTATTATCGGTTTTATGCATTTCATTAATGTCATTCTTTCTGTTTTTATAGGATCCAGCAATAAAAGCGCTAAAATTCTCTGGTGGAAGGTTTGATGCTGCGGTGGATCATTTATCGCAAAGACAACAAGAACCTCTCAATGGTGTATTAAAGTCTAGTACGATAAGCGTTCTTAGCACTAAGCTTAAAAGGAAACCAAGCTTAGAGCGGGAAATCAATCTTCACCGAGGAAGCCCTGCCCTCGACTCTGGAGCAGGGAGTTCCAGGTCGGATAGTCCTCGACAACCCGACGCTCCCCATCCGCATGAGAAGTTGAGTCGGCAGTACTCTCCATCGAATTTCTCCGAGCCGCCACCCCCACCGCCACCAAGATGTCCATCCACACCACCAGTGCCGCCCTCTGTGCAGCAACTCATGAAGCGGATGTCTCCAGCGCCTCCCTTGCCTCCCGCGCGGGGCACGAGTCCCGTGGCTGCCGGAGCACCCACACCGCCTGCAAGGCAGCCAATGATAGTGCAAAATGGACCTCAAGTTCAGCAACAGTTGACTCAACAAATCCAAGCCTTGAATATTTATCAGACGGGTGCAGCCGGTGCGGAACTTCCACCCCCTTATCCCTTATCTGGTGTACCCCCGCCACCTTCTTATTCTGTGTCGATGCAAAATCGACAGAGCCCTACTCAGTCGCAGGATTACCGAAAGAGTCCATCGTCGGGTATCTATTCTGGAGGCACGTCGGCCGGCTCCCCGAGTCCGATTACTGTAACGCAATCGACTGGCTCGGCATCCGGTATGACTCGCCCTACGCCTATTCAGTCGTGGACAGCGAGACAAGCAGTTCAAGCCCCTATAATTATGCAATCTGTAAAAAGTACGCAAGTCCAGAAGCCGATATTACAAACGGCAATCGCACCAGTCGCCCCACCGCCCGTCGCCAGTTCGGTGCAGCCTCCTCCGCCCTCGTATGCTTGTTCCATACAGCAAAAGCAGCAAGCTCAAACGCCGCCAAGCTACCCGTTGGCGCCTAAACCTTCGTCACCTGGATCTACTCCGCCTGTCATCCCGACAGCGACTACACCCACCGTCCCGACTACGGAACCCCCTAGTTACGCTATCACGATGCAAGCTTTGGCAGCCCAACGAGGAATCCACCCGACACCGCCGCCTCCATATGGTAATCAAAATGATAATACAACTACCGTAAATTCCCACCATTCGCCGCTACATAAGAAATTTTCTAACAACTGTGATATCAAAGGAGAGACATCGCAAGGCCATGAAATCAAATGTTCAAATCAGAACTGCAATTTACTAAAGGACAATATCATCCCATCTGGCTCAGACAAAAGTTCAAACGGTTCAACGGAACGTCGGCCAAAAGGTCTACCAGACAAAATTAGACATCAGTCCCCAATTCCAGAGCGGAAGAACATTAGTAAAGAAAAGGAGGACGAGAGAAGAGATTGTAAAGTAAGAAATTATTCACCTCAAGCTTTTAAATTCTTCATGGAACAGCACGTTGAGAATATATTAAAATCTTACAAACAACGCACATATCGACGAATGCAATTAGAAAAAGAAATGACAAAGATAGGTCTCAGTGCGGAAGCACAGTGTCAGATGAGGAAAATGTTATCTCAGAAGGAATCTAACTACATCAGACTGAAAAGAGCGAAAATGGACAAGTCCATGTTCACGAAGATAAAACCAATTGGTGTAGGAGCGTTCGGGGAGGTGACGTTGGTGAAGAAGATCGACACTAACCATTTGTATGCTATGAAAACACTTCGTAAAGCGGACGTTTTGAAACGGAACCAAGTGGCCCATGTGAAAGCCGAAAGGGATATATTGGCGGAAGCCGACAACGAATGGGTAGTAAAATTATATTACAGCTTCCAGGATAAAGATAATTTATATTTCGTCATGGATTACATACCGGGAGGCGATCTCATGTCATTGCTGATAAAGCTGGGGATATTTGAAGAGAATTTGGCGAGATTTTACATAGCGGAGCTGACTTGTGCGGTTGAGAGTGTCCATAAGATGGGATTCATCCATAGGGATATAAAACCTGACAATATTCT
>DWDT01003978.1:0-11718 GCA_018245595.1 Microceris scylla | reverse complement strand
ATGTCCAGCAGTGGACTGAGATAGGCTGATGATGATGATGATATTAAATAAAATAATAGTGCTTTTGATTTTGTGCGCGTCTTTGTCATTTATTAACTGTATATTTAATTAATTATTGAGCATAAATTCTTTTGCTGTTTGGTATACACGTGTCTTCTTTCTGGATGAGACTTTCTACGTAAGGCCGGTAGATCTACCAGATCAGATTGGCAGATATTGCAGACCTTAGACAATATTACGAAGAACACCAAAACAATATATAGGTTTCCTAGCCGATTGTAATTTACAATAATCTTTTTTAAACCTTTTCGATAATGTTGTCATGGAAGAAAAAAAATACGGTTAATCAGTTTAAATCGCCTGCTAAGCTTTAAAAAAGGGTATCGTAAGTACTTAGCAATAAAAGTAATCCGTCCTTGCAGAGAAGTAATTTAATACTCTGTCGTCTGCGTCGATCGTACCCACCTACCACGTGCTGTTTTCAGAGTTATTTGATCAATGATCGAATAGTAGTCCTCTTGAATAGACATAAAACATGACGTTGGGAAAAGATGGTATGGCTTTCTACCTGACGTCGATAGCCACAAAACAAGCTCCGACCGCTTTTCGGTCGTTTTGCACCTGCCGTCGAACGGGCTTATTGTGCGGAAACGAGGGGATATCTATTCAGAAAAAAACGACACATGAATGTATGTCCAGTCTTGAAATACCTACCGTATCAATCATTTTCATGTATATGTAGTAATTGACGTAGACTTCCTGAAAATAAATTCTAGAAAACATCTGCATAGATTCATTTATTAATCGTTTTATTTTCTCTACATTATATTAAAACGTTAATTTAGTACTGTCACGATCCCTTACAAGTGTTGTAATAACATAGATTAGTTTTAATGGTCACGCTGTGCGTAGGGTGCCGAGGGCCAGCCCTAAAATGCCAGTCAGAAATATCCTACGTATATATTTCACGACGTTGACATCTGCTAGATGAATAAAATTAGTTGTAGAGGGTGCGAGATAGATTAAAAATTGTCATTTTATTAAAAGACTAATGAGGTTTTATTCAAATTAACCGTTAAATGTTTTAAACGCTTAGCATTTTCAGAATTGTTTTCTTTACAAAATTATCTGCTAGTTTATTACCAGAGAGATTTAATGTCACTATCTATATTCTCCGATACAAAAGGACGTGCTAGGCGTGGTCATAATTGACACAGACGAAAAGTACTTCCTAGACTACACGGAGCGAGCCATGAATGAACTAAAAACACAATAGCGTAAATATTTATGGAAAATATCTTTATGTGACTAGAAGCTATGAATCATTTCGATTACTCAGAATGTGTGACGAAATGAAGGGGAATATAAATATAAGCAATTGTGAATGCACAGATATTATTAAGTTAAAATATTTCCGAGGCCAAAACTTCTCTACGGAAATATGCACATGTTCCTATAACGAAGTGTGCAGGTTTCCTGAACATGCCTCACATTTTTATCGCAATTATCGCACGTGAAAAGGGTATAAAGATTAATATCGGTTTATTTCATTATTATCGATTTAAGTGTGCGAACTCTAACAGATACTTTTCAGTCTTTTCGCGAATTCTCCGTAATCACATGGGTTTAAGTATGACTGAAAAAGTGATCCTATCATCCTGACTCTGCATTTATATGTAACAATAGATATTTAAAGCACATATTTAGTATGTTTTATATTAAAATCAGTAGAATTAGACACGATATTAACGACTCTGCCTACACTGTCACGACAACATCGTTATCGATCGTAGACGCGCGTTCTCTCTGCCGGCATTTTTTGCAATAGCCTTTGCGATTGACGCGAAAATACAATGGACGGTGATTTGAGAGCAGAGTGATTTTTACCTGAGAGAGGTGAGTAGTGGTTCAGCGCAGCACCCACTACACTTGAAATCACAACACACGCGAAAAGACGAGCGGCAGCAACCGACTCGTCCGAAATACAGACGCCGAATGAGCAAGTACTATACTTTAGTACCTACAACATGAACGGCCGATGACACCCAGAAACAGAGAGGGAAATAGTTTCCGTCTCGCTTACGATTTCGCTGCGTAAAATAAAGGCCGAATTTATGCGAGATATAGCGAGCCCAGCCGATTCGACAGGAGCCCAGGACCCGGGACTGCGCACGCAATATAATTTAATGCGTTCTCCATGTATCCTTTTCACAAGCTGAATAGATTTACTACCGTACGAAGAAGTGAGGCGGACATGATCAAGATGGCCGATGGCGTCTATATCCAGCTAATACTCGTACTAAATATCTTTTAAGATACCTATATGGTAAATTAAGAGAAAAAAGTATAAAAATAAATAAAACGCAAATTATTTAAATTAACTTTAATTAAAAACCATTCAAGTTGCAAATATTTCCACACGAGTACATTTTATATAAACCTGTATTGTATAAATATATTTATGGCAGTGAAATGAAAATTTGCTTACAAAGAAATAAAATAGCCCATAGTACCCTCATTTTATTAAAATTCCCAAGTATTTTATTCATATAAATAGAAATATTTCCAAATATGGATAACAAACGAGAAAGGTTGATAAAAAATTATTCTTCTTTACATTAAATTACTGTACTGTACATTATTTCTTATGAGAATAGAACATTATCGGCAAGTAACACATTTAAATATGGCACATAGTAAAGTATAAGTCCAATAACAGAAATGGTAATAAAATCCTAATAATCTCCGTAAAATTGTAAAAATAGATCAATAAATATAGGAACATAAATATTTTTGTAGGACAATAGTGAATGTATAACATATAATCATCTGATTACATGCATGTCTTTGGAATTGGTGATTTATAGTTACTCCAATATTAATTCTAACGACTATTAAAATCTGAATTCAAAGTTTTACAATTCTACTTACAATTAACTACAAATATCATTGTAGAATCGATAACATACGAAATACAAGTGCATAAGCATTTTTCTAGAACATTATTTTTTTTTATTTTTTAGTATTTTTTGAAATGTGTCATTATAGGATAGAATACATATATTATAAACTTTACGACAAATGTAACAATAGAAGTAACACTTTACACCAACACACAGAGAACAGTATAAGTATAATAAGAATTCATAGACAATGAGAAGTATGATTACCTACAGTACTTTCTATTTAGACGAATTAAAATATTCAAAATAGATAGTTCAGAAAGATAAATAAAGTACCTCAAGACAGCATCATTGAAAAATATCATATTAGCAACTTACATGCCTAGAACATGAAATTATTATCATAACTTGCGCACTCGTTATATGCATTATAAGTGTACATATTATTTTGTATTTAAACACAAAATAAAAATTAGTCGAAACAACACTATTTTTTAATTGTTATACAAAAAATAGAACGTTTTATAGACAGTGTAAAGCACCTATCAATGGCCTAGATATCTTCTTACAAAAGATCGAACCTTGCTTTTGATTAGTATAATACAATAAATGTAATTATTAAACTTGTTGTACATACTCTGTCGCGATGTCAGTTGTATGGTTGGTTATTGCCACGTAGATCACCTGCTTACGAACAGCTAGTGTCATGGTTATTTTAAAATTAGCCCTGTCTACTGCTCTCAACGCACTAAATCATTTAATAGAATTTATATATATTTGGAATTATATTTCTGATATATTTTATTTGTAAAAACATATTTTTAATGCATGTTACACAATGTTTTTTTTAATGTTTTTATATATTTTTAAGTTCAAGGATTATTTAAATTTTTCTTAATTTCCTATTAGAACTTGAAGCACAAACACCACTTATCCCCATCGCTAAAACTACACTTAAAACCACTCTACTAACTACCACATGAATCTCACTACTTTGTGTGGCAATGCATATTAATTGAGATACAACAAGATAAATACATATAATCGATTTTATTTGTAAAATAATCGATTAAATTGATGGACTTTCAATCATCGCTAACTGCCAATTTTTCTACAAGCTAGAAATATAATCTGACCACCTCCTGACCGTTGTGATATTGATATTTAACAAGATACCATCAGTATTCGTAGAACACAAGTAAGGCTTAAATATTATGAACTGTTATTACAAAAACACGTGTCACATGTACAACAAGCAGAAATCAACTCGACATTAGAGAGGAATGTGTTTTCCGTCCCACCATCTGACTTCGCATACCAACGCCTACCGCTCTCGGATTCGATGCATTGGAAGATTGAATGCAGTGATGATAGCAAGTTGCCTAATTAATTTCTGCGAGTTACACGTACGTCGCACATTCAATGCAGCATGGTTAAAATGATTGTAATCTGTAAAACGTACAGCGTAGTGTAATATGTAAAACAGTGCGGGAGTATATAGAGTTGAGGGAGAGGAGGGTATTTGGAGTGTTGTCAGGGGGGTTTTTAGGAGGAAGTTCGTCTAGGCGGCCTCGTGAGGCGCGGGCAGCTTCTCCCAGGAGGGCTCCACGCCCCAGATCTCGCGGGCGTACTCCGCGATGGTGCGGTCCGACGAAAACTTGCCCGACGACGCGATGTTCTCGATCACCATCTCCGCCCACTTCGACGGGTTCTACGTGTGAAGAGAGACGTGATCTTAGTTTCATTATTTTATTATTTCGCAGAGAGACTGTTATAGTAGCCGGACAGCTGATGAACTTCATATATATGTATATATTGATTTTCTCATTGCTTGTGTGCCTGCAAGCGCGACTGCTAATCGAGAGGTCCTGAGTTCGATCCCCAGGTTAGGTACTATTAGGTTTTCCTAACTTGGAATTCCTAGTAGCGGCTTCGATTCTAGATTTCTGCCCAGTGTATGGCAGGAGACTAACTACCTATTCCATGATCGGATGTATAACGTAACCGACAAAACCTGGCGATGTACTAAGCTCTTCTGCCTTCATCTTCGGGGATTACAGGGGTGATATTAATTTATACTTACACAAAACTGTTTTTATTTTTTACACCTAGAGGCAAAACAAATATCACACCATCATTACTCAAATATCTTGGGTGGGAATCAAACCCACGGACCTAGCACCACTGGGCCAATGGGTCGGTCAATTATGATTATGTTTTACCATCCACATTTTATTACGGATTTGGCTTCGTTTTTCACATGTCTTTGATAACCCACATCTCTGCGGAAACCAACTAATAAAATTCTTTAATATTTACTTCATAAAAATCACTGTATCACTCAACTAACAATAAGTCTAACTATGTCATCAGGCACCTGAAAACGAACCTAGTAGACCGTGTAGATTTTATAAAATAATTTAGAAATTTCTATTTTAAAATTGTTCCTTTATTACTCAACCAAGGACTGTGTACCCTGATACATACCTGGTAGACCTTGGAAACTTTGTCCTGCGCTTCGATGTAGGCGTCGTAGTCGGCCAGGTGCAGGAAGCGGTCGTGCTGCAGCAGTACGTCGGCGATGTGCGCAAAGCGGCCAGGGTTTTCCGGCGAGAAGAATCCGCTTCTAATCTGCTCAATGCACTGCCTCAGCTCTGGATTGCGCTCGTAGTACTCGTACGCGTTATACCTGCATATTTTTTGATATTATGCATCCAGAGTCAGAAGACTCCGGATCCGACATCCGTGTATGAAGAGTGACGACCTGACGTCTCTCTCCATACATGGATGTCGTTTCATAAAGTTGGAGTGATATTAGGCACTTGTTGCTCTTTGCCTACCCCGTAGGCGGCTTAGGATATAACAATGATAATTAAAAGTACAAAATTGTGTTTTTTTTCACACCTACCCACTCTCGACCCCCGAGTTCATATGCAATGTAAAATTTGAACCGTGATTTTCCAAAGGTTACTGACGATACCTGTTTTAAATGTTTAAATTAAAATACCATATAAAAACATGAATCAATCGTATTTTCTCTTGTCTATAATTCGTCTTAATATTTTATGACGTTGATTTAAGTTTGTAATTGATGGGATTAGACTGAGGAAGCACCATGTCGGCTATCTTTCTATCCTTAACGTGACTCGGTTCTTCTACAGTTTTCTATTCGTATCTTCATATCTTCTTATTCGAATAGTGTTCGTATCTTCATACACGCACGTAAAGTATGTATCGTTGGTAAAAATGTGCAAAAAATTAACGTACATTTATGATAACCCATTATGTCGTTTTATTTTAGCTTTCACTTTCTTGTCTTGCGGCAAGTGGAAAAAAATATGACATATTGCGGAAGTAATTTTAAAATGCTCAGCAGGTGAAAGAAATTAAGAATGAAATTTTAAAGTATAATCTCCCATTTCATTCGTAATGCGTAATAAACGTTTTACACAACTATAGAATAAAACAAAGGAAAGTTGACGCTTTTCTCGTCCATAACTTTTCTTTTTTGTGAATTTTAATGTATATTTCCATTGCTTTTGTTGTGCCTACTAGATTTTTGCACCATCACCAGGTTGACCGGTAGAGAATCCCATTAGGTATTAAGACCGCCCTTCGAAATGCAACTTTGGGTAGAATGTAGTATAATAATTAAAACGCTCACCCGCGCCGTTTTAATGCTTCCACGTCATCTACGCGCATGCCAAATATGAACAGGTTGTTTTCGCCGGCCTCCTCCGCCATCTCCACGTTGGCGCCATCCATGGTGCCAATGGTCAGGGCACCGTTAAGCATGAACTTCATATTGCCGGTACCGGAGGCCTCGGTACCAGCAGTAGAGATCTGCTCGCTGAGGTCCGCCGCTGGCATTATACGTTCGGCCAAAGTTACGCGATAGTTCTCCAAGAATATCAACTTCAGTTTATCTCCGACGTCGGGATCATTGTTCACCTGAAACATTCGGTAGTTGACGTTACAAATTTATATGGATATTTAAAGAAATTCGTCTTTTTTATTAAAAAACCACAACCAGCTCTTTTGCTCTGTTTGATACATTGATTGATCTAATTTTAAGACAACTTTGATAAAGGAAATACAAATGTATAGGCAAAATTACTACTTACAGTGTTGCCAACGGCACACGCGAGCGCGATGATCTGCTTAGCAATGTAGTAGCCGGGAGCTGCCTTTCCACCAATCATCACGGTCCTGGGGGAGACGACGGCGGCGGGGTCGCGCTTAATGCGATTGTACATAGTGATAACGTGCAAGATGTTCAGCAGCTGCCTTTTGTACTCGTGGATACGCTTCACTTGTACGTCGAACATCGACGCCGGGTTTATTTTAACTCCCGTGTCCCTTTCAATCAGCGCTGCTAATTTCAACTTGTTCTCCTGTTTCACCTTCATGATAGCTCGCTGGAAGGCTGGGTCTTTGGACCACCGCTTGAGACCCTGCAACTTCTCCAAGTGGGCCGTCCATTCGTCTCCGATCTTTTCACAGATGACGTCAGAAAGACCAGGATTGCACAACAACAACCAACGACGCGGAGTGATTCCATTGGTCTTGTTCTGGAATTTCTCCGGCCACATTTCGTAGAAATCACGGAAAACGGTGGCTTTGAGAATGTCAGAGTGTATAGCTGCTACGCCATTGACCGCGTGTGAGCCCACCACGCAGAGATTGGCCATGTTAACTCGCTTCTCTCCTTCCTCCTCAATAAGAGACATACGGCGCATGCGGTCCAGATCATTTGGCCAGCGTTTCTGAACTTCTTGGAGATGCAAGAAATTAATGTGATATATAAGCTGCATATGTCTAGGCAAAACGTTTTCCAACATGGAACAAGGCCACCTCTCCAGAGCCTCTGGTAAAACTGTATGGTTGGTGTAAGCGCAGCATTTCACCACGAGTTTCCATGCTTCGTCATATGGGACTTTCTCAATATCCAGCAAGATTCTTAAGAGCTCAGGAATAGCCAACGCCGGATGGGTGTCGTTAAGTTGAATGGCAACTTTTTCGGGAAGACTGTCAAAAGTAGTCCTGACAGCCTCACGGCAGCCAAACTTTGATGACTTGTACCTCCTGATAATATCTTGCAGGGTTGCCGCGCACATAAAGTACTCTTGTCGGAGGCGCAGCTCCTTACCCTCGAAGAAGTTGTCGTTGGGGTAGAGAACTCTTGAAATATTTTCAGCGATATTACGATCCAAGACAGCTTGAATGTAATCGCCGGAGTTAACTGAAAAAAGTTTTTGCCATTATTTCATTGTTTTTAGAAAAATCAGTAAAAATATTATAAGTACAGAACAATTACTCACAGAATCTAAGATTAAAATCGATGGGACTCTTTGCTGACCACAGGCGTAATGTGTTGACAACGTTGTTGTTGTAACCAGGAATAGGGTTGTCGTACGGCATTGCGAACACGACCTAGTAGATATAAAGTAGTATTTTTAATAAATTGCCTCAGCCGTCGAGTGGTTGCAAGCGCGACTCCCACCCGGAGATCCTGGGTTTAAATCCAGGGTCGGCTACTATGAGATTTTTCTAGTAGTGACTCGGAGTCTGGATCTGTGCCGTTTTATGGTAATAGGCTCACCAATTATTCCATTGTGTGACCTAAACGTAACTGGTAAAACGTGGGAGTGTACCATAATCCTCTGCCTATCTCTCCGGCGATTATAAGCGTGATGTTACGTTTTTAATAATTTTTAATTTTTAATATAATCGAGAAATATTAACGTCAAAGTCCAAACAATTATAATAACATAATTGATCACACCCACACTTAGCCAGCGTGGTAGTTAATGCCCTTGCCATTCTATCTGGAGGTTAATGATGAGGATGATGATAATGAAGTAATATAAGTTTAGTAAGTTATTTCACCTGTGTGTCCACCCATTTCTTGCCCTGCGGCGTGTCCACCACGCGCCCGTAGAAGTTCACGGGCAGCATAAACTCGGGGCGCGCCTTCTCCCACGGGTTGCCGTAGCGCAGCCAGTCGTCCGGCTCCTCCTGCTGCTCGCCGTTCTCTATCTTCTGCGCGAATATGCCGTACTCGTACCTTATACCTGGCGACAAAATAAACCAAATGTAAATAACAGAAACTGATATAGGTATTTACCATTTCTACATAGTAAAATATAATCCATCGCGGTTAATATGTCATTTCTTATTATCACGCCAGCTCACTTACCTGGTAAGCAGAGGGCACTAAGTGCCAAGTATTTCTATCCTTAGAGACTGGACGTGCGTCGTCTACTATCATTGGTCTATCTTTACATTTTGCTATGTAACTATCTCATATATAAAAAAATGCCATTTAAATATAAAATTTAATTTACTTCGAGTACATTGTTAACTTACATAGGTTAAAGATAAAGATATTAAGTGTCGGCATTAAACACTACATTAGGTATTGTCATTAATTTAATTTTATATATAAAAAGCGGAAATACTTTTTTTAGACAATTAGATGACGGTAGCCATATTGTTAAGGATAGTTCCTACATTACACCTATACATCTATATGTTAATGTAATACCAAACATCAAACACATTAGTCGCTTCAAAGTTTATTTATGTATAGCTAGTGCCAAAATTCTAGTTTTGTCTGATAATTCATCTACGTAAATGCTAACGCGACTGCCGTATTTTACAAGTCTACTAAACAGTTTTTTTTTTAAATTTCAGCAAGTCACGAACGCCCGATTATGACATTTTTATTATAAAGACTTGTACTTATCGTACCCTGTAAATGTGCTGGTTGACAGACTTCTGCTAGGGCGTGCGATGTTTTCCTTCAACATAACAGGAAATGACGTTTTTAATTTTTAATTTGTTGTAACACAATTCATTTTGTTAAGACATGCATATCAGGATTTGAGCTTATTACCTACGCAGTTAGAGGCTGAAATCTAAGGTCGTACGCTATCCGTCCTTCAAATATTTTGTCGTATTAATTCAGCTGTACTATAACATGCTGCGGTTTTAGGTAGGTACATATGTGCTGGCTCATATTACGTTTGGTCGCATATTTGTGTCATCACTCAAACGTCCTCATTTGATGTCAGTAGGCAGTGTCCACGACACTTAGAAAGTTTATTGATTTTTCGCAACTGAGATGATAACGAATTTACTTATATAGCTAGCACTATTGTGACTGGGTTAAAGAATACCTGAACTGTTCGCAATGTTTAAACAGATATACCTGCTACATTTTCTACGACCCCTCAGTGTGAAACAAAATCTATGTCGATCGGTGGAACGATAAGTGTTAATTATGACGATTACATTTTTTATATAATAAAGTTATACAGAAATGTATTTAAAAAGTAGGCAATTATAATGCTGGAACAAATACAGTTTCCTAAAACTCTGAGAAAACTCATAATAGTGTCACATATAAAGAGTCCTGCCTCCCGTGCTTCGGGATACCCTATATGACCCAAATGTGAGATATATTTATATACAAGCGTTTCGCGGTTCTCGACGCCACAATTAGTACGCATATTTATAATTGGCGAATGTCCAACGTTTATTTGTCAAGTACTCGGTACAATTATCCCGTCCATTCCAATTCCATGTCCAGTCAGATTGGTTAACATCTTGTCCTTGGGATGACATTGACGGAATTCGTTTACTGACAAAATATATCCTACATCTAGATTGTTTTAATCAATTAAATTATTGCAGCAACATGGTAGACTTCTATAGTTTTATAGTTGTATGTATCATTTAACAATTTATATTTAAACACAAAAATCTATGGACCAGAGACTTGTAGCAACTGTACCCATAAATGAGATAAAATATTAATAATATTTTTTAAAATATTTAGGGTAATCTTTATTTTACTTTAAGTACAACCTCTGGTTTCAAATACAGGTTTACAATTCTATTATAATCCATCAATGTACTTACTTATCAACATTTTAGAGAAATGATAAACAGCAAACAAAATTAAAACACGTTTCTTATTATTTCTTACCATAACCATATGCAGCCAGACCAAGTGTTGCCATGGAGTCCAGGAAGCAAGCAGCTAAGCGCCCCAAGCCACCATTGCCAAGGCCAGCATCTTCTTCCAATTCCTCCAGTTCTTCTATGTCCAAACCCAGCTGGTACAGAGCTTCATCTACTGTACCCTGAATGCCTAAGTTGATCATGGTATTTTGTAGTGATCTTCCCATGTAGTACTCCAGGGAGAGGTAGTAGACACGCTGTTCCAAAAAATAAAGATTTGACTAAGAATCCACTATGAAAATGGGATATATTACTTTATTAGAGGATTCAGAAGTCTTCCAAAAGATGTGTATGTATGAAGAAAGTGATGAGTGTGGAAGGTGCACCTCAGGTCTGTAAAGATAAAGATATTTGGCACAAGGTGCACCCTGTCTAACCTTTTAAGGACCTGGTGTGATATATAATAATAATTATGACTATTGATACTATAGGAAAATAAATTTCATCATTGTCATCAACCTATTTCTGTCCACTGATGGGCATAAAATTGGGGTGTAAGGGGTTCCAACCACCATCTCGAGAGCCCAAGCCCACCTCACCTGGATGTGATACACCCTGCTATTACAGACGAGGCTCTGGCGACCGGATGTTCGTGGTATAGTACAGTCTAAATAGGCATGGTTAAATGCCCTGGCCACCCACGGGCAGCAGTGTCGGCGGTGCGAAAAGCCGTGCCCTGCGATCTCCAACCCGCATGCCGAGTGTGGAGATTACAGGCATAAACCCCACTTTTGGGGGAGGCCTTTGTCCACCAGTGGACTAAGGCTGATGATGATAATGGGCATAG
>DWDT01003977.1:0-11720 GCA_018245595.1 Microceris scylla | reverse complement strand
CACTACTAGAAAATCTAAATTAGAAAATGTTTGTAGTGTTCGACCCGGGAATCGAACCCGGGACTTCCCGATCGGCAACCGCACATGCAACCAACACGACCAACGAGGCAGTCATTATTATATGATATACTTATTTATCTCAATTAGGCACAAGAAAACATTGAGCCATGGCGACAGCGCTGGTTCTATGGTGGTAAGCTGCTTGGTGACAGACTGTTGGTGGAAGAGGCTCGTGTGACACCCGGCTATGTGGTGCAGGTCATTGTAAGCACGGAGCCACCACCTCCAAGCTAGTGCTTGTGGTCAGTATAAAATTGTGACTTTATTAGTATAATTAAGTATAGGTAGCTTTAAATCTAGGCTCAAAACAGATACACATATATGTACAGGTCCTGGCTAGGATCCGAATCCAAAACTTCTGACTATATATAATATATATACTATATCAAAATCATATAAAATTTTGTTTGAGTTTACAGTCAACATATCTCAATGATATTTTATGACATTAAATACACATTGCTGACTAATTGTTTTCAATCACAGATAATCATCAATGTCTGGATGTTTCACAGTGTCAGCGATCAACAAAGCCTCACGGTCAACACAATGCGACAAACAAACCAACTGTGAGAAATAACCCTTATGTATGTATTACCAACACTAAATAACGATAAATTGTTTCAGTAATTTTATTTCTACCTGTTGCAAGGTATCAGATAGATTCAGTTTATGGTGAGATATAATAGTGCATATTTTGAAATATAAATGAAAATTTTGCAATTAATATCATCATTACTATCCCAAATTGATTTTAATTAACACTCATTCAAGCCAGAATATTAAAAGGTGTGGTAGAGTGTGCAATGTATCTATATTATTCATACATATGTGTGACTCTAAGAAAATATGTGGGCTGGCATTCACTGTGATGTCTGTAAAAGGACTGAAACTATTGACAAAAACATTGCAATCTCTGATTGTTCATTTTGAACACCGGAATAAACCACAATGTTTTGACTAAAGTGTTTGTACTTCTATGTGGCAGATATAGGTGTGATAGTAATGTATCTTGATCTACATTATGCTCAATAGGGCCTATTATGTTGAAGTATGTAAGCTGTAGACCTTTCTGTATTATGTATTTGCTATTGTCACACCATTAATATATTCTATAAACAATAATATTATGTCTGAAACAAAGTAATATTGTAAATATAAACACACATAAACTTATCGATTGAGATCCCAAAACTAAATAGGCAATATGTGTACATAATATTATGGACTACTGTGTTTATTATGTTCCCAACAATCTAAAAAGTTGTGAACAAAGCATGGATTTTAATACTGCTATTGTATGTTTGAAAGTATTTATTTGTTTTAAGGCTATTGACAAATAAGCTTAAAATAAAATAAAAATATATTGTAACCATTCATATTTTAGTGACACAAATTATTATTTATTTAAATTAATACAAGTGAATATAGTTTTTTGGATATTTTTTGTTTCACATGTCACTATTATATATTATGTCACAAATCTACTTAGAATTTCAGTGAACTTTTATAATCTAATGTTAGAAATTCCAAAATGTTTTATAACTATATTATAAAGTAATTGCCCCAAAGTTGAAAGTCTGCTTTTAAATAATATTTACATATGTGTTTTGAGCATTAATTACCAGTGGCATTATTTTTTGTAGGTGTTTATTTTTTATAATATTGTAATAATCTTTGTCCTGTAGAGTTTAGTGAAAATTATTTTTCTGTATTTAAGATTTTAACACATTTCACTGTAAAACCTCATTTTATGGGTACCACATAATCCATAGAAAACACTTTGAATATCTACTGTACCTGTTCCTGATAATATAGTTGTTCTAGAATTCCAAGTGATAAGCTAACCAATGGGAAAATTTTAAATGTATAATCAGTGCTTCGTTGAAGTTAAGAAATGATTCCGATGGTCAGACTTGTCCTGCATTGTTTTAATGGCAAAATGTGGAAAAAATGGGCATGCATATTGATCATATTTGAAGTGTATTTTCTTCACTGAACTCTGCTTTTTCACTGCATTATTTTTGTCTTGCTTAAAAGTAAATGTGAGGATGTTAAAATATGCACTAAATTTCAATAGTTATAATAAAAACACTACAACATGTTCTTTGAAAGTGTGGGAAAACTCTTGCATTTGACTGAAAATGTCCTGCAGAATTGTGTTAATTTGCACTTAAAGTATTGTATGCCCACAGACCACCCTGACTGTAATGTTTAAATATGCATAAAAGGTAACTGCCATGGATTGTGATGTGAGAATTGTGTTTGTTTACTTATTTTATTGATTATATTACTATGTACTTTTAGTGTAAATTGGGCGCTAGATGTTTATTTTGCATATTAATAATTCTATAAGTGAGTGGAATATTTACTATCAACATACTATTTTTTTTAAGTAAACCGCTTGTAAATGTTGTTGCATTTGGTAGATTGATATTTAAAATTACATTGTTAATTTTCATTACTCTTCATTCATATTATTATATCATTTTTGGGAATTGAATTTTGTGAAAAAATTTGACTGAGTACAGATTAAGCAGTTATTTTTTTATAAATTTGATATGTTTTACCGTACAATTGACTTATACATGTGTATGTCATTGTGTGCAGTTCTCTATTTATCAATATAATGGTTTCAAGTTGTAGGATTACTCGTGATTAGCAGTAATTTCATATGATCTTGAAATATCCTTTCTAATTGTTGAGTGACTTTTAAAATTTTAATACAAATTTTTATTTAAACAAATAACCATATATTAAATTTAAAGTATATATACATATATACCTACATAAATGTGTCATTTAGATGTATGTATTTAATTTTGTTTGTAATTGTGTAAACAAAAAAATTATTATATTATATGTGTTAGATATTTGGGTACCTATATCTAATTTTGTATAGTGATAGATTTAGCTGTGTTTCTCATTAAAATAGCTAATATTTTTACTTTGTGTACAGATAATAAAATTATTTAAATAGGGATATCCAGAAATTTAAATAGCCATGTGGGGTATCTTCTTACTTATTTTAACTTATATAGCTCCCTCACACAGTACTAAATCACAACATGTTTTGTTTACTTTTCTGTAGGCATGTTATCAATACTGATCATCATTATAAAAGTTACTAAACAACTTATTAAATTTGAATATGGTTTAATGTTAACACTTAACACCATATCTACTTTCTGACCTAGTTTCTGTTTATGCCATTTAAATATTATCAGATCATTTTATTTTTCAGTAATACATAAATCAGTACATATTCATTTAGATTAAGTTGAAACTTCACCAGTAAAATCAGAATGTTGAGTAAATTTTAGAATGTCATTTGGTTATCAAGATTTTGTCCACTTCTTTATTCTCTTCGCCATGGTGTGAGGGAGGTTCGCAATGGTTTTTCAATTGTCACCCATCTACCTCTGTGCTAGGATAGTAAACCGATATACTCATGTCTTCGCTTGCAAGTAACAAATGAGTCTGAATTTTATTTACAATCGAAAGTTTCCTTCTGATCTTCGTAGAAATGTACTTTATTTGTATTAAGGTTTTTATTTGAATGAAGCTAGGGCATATTTATTTGGCGGTGCGTACAGAAAAATATTTTCTTGAGAAAAAAATACCATATATTTCACGACGTCGAATTGGCGTTTTGTTTATGAAATAATGTATAACTCCACCTTTCTAATTCTAAAGTACTTAGCGCAAAAGTAGACACGTTGTTCAGAGATTTTTCAATTTTGTTTATGCCCGCCAAATCTAACTAACCTACTTGCGTTAGTTATTTGATTTTTTATTTTTATTTCGTGCTTAGTTTAAAATGTCATCTAATTTAATGAAAACGTCACATTGTCAAGTGTTGCTGTATGTATGTGAAGCTAAAAATATTTTCAATTCACCTCATTCAATGTCTCTTTAAATGTTTTCTGTATTTATTATACTCAAAACAGTGCTAAGATTCTTTGGTTTACGGAATAGACTCTTCTGAAAATGCACTACGTACATACTTTAGCGGTGTTTACATACAACATTCAATTTTGATAGTAGGAACTTTTTTATTTTACAAGGCGATTATGAGATTCCATATAATTACCATGAACATAAAGTGAAAAGATAACCTCAGTTGATCAGTGTAATTAATATTCTCTTACAATATATTTGTAGGTAACGAAAGTCAAAGTCAAAAATTTATCCCACCCTTATCATATACTTCTTCGCAGAAATTATTTCCCTCGGTCATCATACTGCTATTCATATATATTTAAATGTATGGGTATCAGCCAATATTGATGGAGCATAGACAATAGTCCATATTTTTATAAATGAGTTTATGACTTATCATTTGCTTCTCATTTAAACCCAATAATATTACTGCTATAGATACCTTTGCATATGTGTAATTTAAGTATTGTAATAATGATTTATATAAGAAATTTTTTGTATTCCGAAGAGGCTCCAAAATCCCTCAAAGTTCAAACAGCTATTGGTGAATTTATTACTGTTCATTACAAAAATAGATCACATTTTATTTATACAAAATGACATTTGATACGCCATCAAACGGTTGATAGCAGAAAGGTAATATAATAATATTATTTATTTTTTGTATAATATTACTTTTAATAATTTGACGTTACTCCAACTTCAATTTTAATTATGTACTGAATAATACTGATTCAACAATTAGTCTTTTACGTTTTAGGTTACCATAGATAATAAATGTCGCCTAGTGAAAAAAGGTTTTGGTATTTCTACTTTTTACATCACTAACGCCTAAAAAGAGATTAGCTTACAATATTCATAAGTTTTTCCAGTTGACAGACAGACAATATAAAAATCCGACCAATGAGAGGACATTTTCAATAGCCTAAGTTATATTGTTATAACAATGAAATAAGCCGTATGGTCGTAAATTAGTTTTGATAAGTTAATGCACTAATATAATAATGTGACGTACGAATAAAAAAAATGTTATACGATAAATTTTGATTATTTTCAAATACTTTTTTTTGACAGATTTTTAAATTGCAATTTATATAATAGTATGAGGTTAAAAGCATTATTAGGTATTGATGTATTAAATCTCAATATCGGAAACGAAGCAATGTTCACATATCTGTTGTTATAGATTGTCTGAATAGCAGCGATTTGACTATAATTTTAATGTATATTTAATGTGTAATTGGTACTTTTTTGTTTTATCTTCTGTGTGAGCATTGGTCTGATACTGCTGAAGATATATACATGTATATATATATATATATATATGTGTGTGTGTGTGTGTGTGTGTGTGTAAACTATAAAATAAATTTTAAAATTTTTATTTATTACTCATTAATGATAAACGCCACGCTTGTTAGAATCTTCATCAAACTTATAGTTCAATTTTCTACAAGCAATGTATGTATACGTATCGCACGTTGTTTTTGTGGAAAAAAAAAATAACGAGGTAATTTCCGTTCATAATATGATGCTTTTTCTCCTATGCCGTCATCATTTTATAAATATATATATTTTGCAATAATGAGTTTTTGCTACAGAAATAAAAACAAATGTAAATTATAAACTGCTATTTGTCTACTACTACTATACCTATCTTTACAATATTTATGGCAAAGACAAAAAGCTTGCGTTAATTTGAAACGCCTTAAGTATAGTAATTAACACATCTTCAACACTATGCTATCATATAACCAGCATAGAGGTATTATAAATAGATTAGGGAAGACATACGGCTGCCTGTAAGCGGCAACGTCCAACGGTTAGAAAGAGAGAAACGATCGTGATACCATATCTATATCTATCTTACAACTGATGCACGCGCAGCAAAAGAACAGCTTGTTTACCAAATAATGAATTCACGATAGCGCTACTTGCGAGTGGAAAGATTCATATAGGTAGTCTCATTTGCTTTCTTTTTTTTCGACACATTTAAGGCTCGCTCCCTTACTCTATATATAATAACTCTATGATAACCAGGCCTCATTATGCGCTGTTTAATAAAAAAGTATATAAATTACAACTGCCATACGGTCCGTTTTTATTTTCGGACGTTACCAAGCATTTTGTATAGACTGACATTTATTATTGAGGTGCTGTATTGTTGAGTGCCAGCTCTTCGAATGTTTTAGGTGTATACAACCCTTATGTCCGGTCCATAGGAGGCGAAATAGGTGAAAAATGTTACAAAACGTACATTGTTGTTTTAAAACACATTTTAGATGGGTTGTACCTTCTGTTGTATCTTTCAAGGCTGACATATAAATACAAGATAGGTTAAATATGGTTCTCATATTCCTTGAGTGCACTTTACTCGCCTCAGCGCATTGGACTGTGTAGGTATTGTAGCTGAAACAGGCCAAGTTGATACCAGTCTAAAATTGAAATATATAAGTATATAATGGTCTCAAGACCAGCTATACGCATTACAAGAAACACTATTCAATCCTAGGAACTGTATAAAAGTATTGACTCCGATATAGTATGTATATTAATTTTTTTTTAAGTTGTGACAGTCAAGCTTTGCTAGTGAAATGTTGATCGAAATAAAGCTGCGACCTTCATGACACTATTTGTATACAACTGTTGTTGGTCGTTTTTGTTAAATGCATAATTGGACCTACTTATGCAAAACAGAACCAACCCACATCATGACAGTTTGAAGAAAAAGCCATTTTTGTCAACATTTTTGTATACTGTAAAATTTTAGGTTATTTTTAATAAAATCTATTTACAATTGTGCACAAAATAATTCGTTCTATGTATACAAATATAATATGCTTGAAAATCATCAAGGCTTTTTCTCAAAACTGTCCTTGTGTGGGTTGATTCTGTTTTGCTTATGTAGGTCCAATTGTTCTCGACATTTTGCGCGCGAAAACATAGAAATTTGCGTTTCATACATTTGACACCACATGATGGGTTAAATCATTTGCCTGTAGTCTTATCAGAGATTTTCTTTAATATATTATAAACCTACACGTAGGTACTTGTTCTCATAGAATACTGTGTATTTATGAATGTGTATACAATAAAATCGTTTGCAAAAGTTAACGTTTGCAAAATAAATGGCGTCAAAATTTAATATAAGGCTTGATAACTTGTCACAGATTGACAGATAGATCGTAATAACTATTGATAAAACACACGTTTCGGTTCTGTAACAGACTAACAGTTGCTTCATTGCTCTTGTATAAATTTTGTTTCTAATAACATCTAACAAATAACATAATTTCTTTGAATTTAGCCAAAGGAACTAAAACGCACACGATTATTCGGATCAACTCTCCAATGTTATTGGGGCACAAATGTTTTACGGACGCTTATTTAGGCGGAAATTTAATAAAATTAGAGATCCACCAATGTGTATTTTGAATATAAAAATGAATGTTGTCTATCATGTCAAAGTATGTCTTGGAACAGTATAGATGGCGTTAGTGGGGTAAATGTTTATTTTTTTATGTTACACAGGTATATTGTATTATGTACCAACACCACAGCACCTTAAAGAACTTACAATCCATAATTATATTATAGTATGTATTAATTATTATTTTAATGATTATTTAATAATATGCGTCAGTAACGTCATCTATCAGGAAACAAACGCTATCATATTAAAACTGAAATAAATTTAAAGAACTATCACACCGAATAAAACTTCGAAGCGATCACTACTTACATCTTGGAATAATTTTCACGTCACCTTAGGAATTCAAATTTTAACGGTACCATATTTTAAGTTACTATCGTAAATTCCAGTGGAAATTATAAAGTCAGATGTAAATTATCACCAATCACATTGTCACCAATTTGAGTGTACCTTTTTGTGCCCAGCGTGAAGAAATATACCGTAAACTGCTGTACGTTAGCTCGGTGTAGTAGTTCAAGGCCAGTGGCGGCTGAGCTCTGCATTTTTGTACATAAATATTAGTATGAGTGTGTAAGCAA
This sequence comes from Microceris scylla, assembly GCA_018245595.1. NCBI lineage: Eukaryota > Metazoa > Arthropoda > Insecta > Lepidoptera > Hesperiidae > Microceris > Microceris scylla. The sequence continues at coordinate 3,710 of DWDT01003977.1, read as the reverse complement.
TATTAGCGTTTTAAATTTTCAAATAAAATCACTTTGTGAATAACATTACATGTTGTTTTATTGGATTCCTCTTGTTTTACTTAAAATAAAATCGATTACATAAAGCAAAGTAATATTTTGTAAGTACCTTTTAATACTTAGCCACTGGAGTCTAAGGGTGCGTTTCCACCAGGGATGAGCGAGGATGCGTAGCGAGGAATGTGTTTGTTAAGAACCAACAGGATCCCTTCCCCTTCCCTGTACTCAGCAAGGCTAGGTAAAGGAAGGAATTCTATTGGTTCTTAACAAACGTTCCTCGCTACGCGTCCTCGCTCATCCCTGGTGGAAACGCACCCTTAACACTTTATGGTTTCCTACAATGCTTAGAAAGGAACATGTGTTGTATATTCCTTACTGTTAATACTAAGTTATCGAAAAAGTAATATTTTAAATTACTTATTATTACTTTCACCATTATTCGGTTATCGTTTTGCATAAATAGTAGCTTATTTATATTAGAGATTTGACAATCATTTGTTGATAGCTCTAAAAATCCAACAACCTTTTTAAATCACATAAGATACTTTTCATCAGTGATGAAGATTTATCCAAATAAAATGATTGATTTATGTCTCACTTTCAATATTAAACTTATATAAATCTTTGGGAGTAGCAAAGACTCAGTACTGGACAAACTTCAAGAAACACATTACCCCCCATGAATCACAATATTCACTTAGGAATATATTTAAGCAACTTAATCTCGTGTGTGAGCCATATAGCCAACGTGAGCAGCATGAGAGAGCCGGACTGGTGGCTGGCTGCCAGCGGGGTCGGCACGTAGTATAACAATGTCAGCAAACCCAGGCCCACCTGGAATAGAAAATACTTGCATTACTGATTATGTTATATTGAGGGCTGATACAGAACATACTAAGAAGTGTTGAATCTACTTCTGCAATAAGTTCTAAGTTTATAATAGAGAAATCGAAATGAACATGAAAGAATGTTGCAAAACTTCTGTTTTACACTACCAACAATTTTTCAGACAGATAAAGTAGTCGTCTCTATAATTTACACCACTCTCGGTGACAACGAATGAGACAGAATATTTTCTGCTTTACATGATGGAAAGAACAGCATGCGTGAAGAGACCGATGAATGTAGAAGCACATCAAGTCCGTAAGGGCAACTATCTGGTTCCCGGTGGTCTCTGTCAGTGGTGCAATGATATAATATTGAATGAGAAGGGCAGCGCACCTGCAGCCAGGCGGCGGCGGCGGCGGCGTGCGCGAGGCGGCGCGCGGCGGCCGGCAGCGGCGCGCGCCGCGCCGCCAGCCACAGCGCGCTCGCCGCCGCCAGCGTGCTCGTGCCCAGCACGCGGTGGTCGAACTGCACCGTCGTCGGGTTCTCCGTGAAGTTGCGCAGCGTGGGGCTGAACGCCAAGATGTCTTCGGGAATCCAGCGGTCGCCCATCTTGGGGAACGAGTTGTACACTAGCCCGGCGTCCAGGCCGGCTACGAACGCTCCTGTAGATTACAAAACGAAAATGAAAAATATTAAAAACCCTTTAACGCCCGCTTCTAACTTTTTTAACAATGTCTTTTACCACACTCTGAATCGACTGTTTAAAAAGATAAATTAAATTTATTCATACTTTATACGTACTTACTTTAATGTGGCTAGTTTCTTAATTTACCTCTCTAATATAAAACTTAAGTACCTACTCATATATTATCTTACCCGAAACAGCAGTGAAGAATGCCATAGCCTTAACAGCATGTGCAAAACCTGTAACAGTCTTCAACTCCTTTATCCTATGGAAGGTGGCCGCAACGGGGAAGGGGCGAAGAACTCTCAGAGCACCCGCTATTAGTCCCGAATACAACACAAATGCCAAGCTGAGGTGCGCTGCTAACCGGTACTGTGATACCCGAGGGACGTCTGATGGTCCTTGAAACCTGTCTTCTAGTCCAGATTTAACCATATACCAGCCCATTAAACCCTGTAAATAAAGAAACAGTTTATTGATAATTTATAGTATTTACAACTGACTTTTTGATTGGTCCGTTGGTCAAGTAATTGCAAACACGACTGCCGATCGGGAGGTGCTGGGTTCAAGTCCCGGGTCGGGTACGATTGAATTTTTCTAATTTAGAATTTCTATTAGAGACTCGGAGTCTGGCTTTGTGCCCGGTGAATGGCAATAAGCTTACCACCTATTCCATGGGTATTAAACGTAGCTGGTGAAACGTGGGAATGTACTAAACTTCGCTGCCTACCTCTTCGAGGATTACAAGCGTGATGTTCCTTTTTTATAGTATTTACATCAGAATGATTTGAATTAAATTATTAAATTAAATTAAAAATTAAGAATTAAAAAGAAAATATGAGTTCAGCAACTATTTTCGAAAGATATAATACAACAAATTCATATAATTATTATTACCGGGAAAATTACTATTGTCGTACCGAGGGAAGGCAAACATAAAAAAATCCGAGTTATATTCAGTTTCATTACATTCGACAGGTCAGATACTGACTGATGGAGGAGCCAGATGTCTCTGAACCAGCGTGCATATATGAAGAGATTAATAAATGTAATAGAAGCACGTTAGATATGCAGTGATAGAGATACTTGGCACTCGGTGCTGTAAGACATCCCAAAAGGAAATGGTTTGCTTGTACAATAAAAATAAGTTTCAATTTAACTGGAGGTTATAAGATCTTCCGTTAAGAGGCAGGTCACCTGTGCGGCCACCAGCGCGCAATACACCCCCACTCGGATCTTCATGGCCTTGTCCAAGTAGCCTCGCGCCCAGAAGAAGGCGGCGGGCAGGAACACCGCGGCGCCGATCGCGCGCCCCCACGTGCGGTGCGCGTACTCCATCCACCAGATCCACTTGAACTCCGACAGTGTTATGTTCTGGTTCTTACTGAGGTCAAAATATATTGTACATCACATTACTGCCCACATTCGAGAATTAACATCAATTTATATTAGTTGCAAGAATGGTCCGTATAGATAGTTTGTATCTATTATAATAGAGATATTATACTGTGTGCTCTCTGCCCAAAGCATATGGGACCAGGTGCAATGATATAATAGTCCTAATCAGTTTATTTTCAAATTATATAAAACTGTTATATTCAAATAGATTTGTCTTCTGACTATATTTACTTGATTAATGTTATTAACTAACTATTTAAATTCTGGGTACTGCTTATATTTCTCAAACTCATGTAGCCACTCTTCCTCACTTCTGGGTAGTTTTTCGCCCAAAAGCTTCCATGTCACCATTGAAAGACCAGACTCTGTCAGTCTTGTCACTCCACCTAAACAAGTGGACATACAAAATATTAATTATTTTCGAAAATAGGAAATAAATTGCTATATCATCATGTTTGAAATATATTTGAGTTATTGTATCAATGGTATGGTATCATATCGCCTAGTAAATTATATAAGGTGTCAAATTCAAACAGTAGTACGGCAATAAAATTGTTTATTCATGGAATAAAAAGTTGTCCATTGTTCATACAATTTTTTTTCAGCTTCAGTTTTAATATAAATCTTAAAATTAAAACGGTTACTGGTAGTATGCAATTATTATCTAATTTTTTGTCACTTGAAATATTTAGCAGATTTCATAATAAAACAAACCTGTATGCCAGATTTAACACACACAAAATCAAATATTCATACATTTAATCATTAATATGTCATAATT
>DWDT01003976.1:0-11720 GCA_018245595.1 Microceris scylla | reverse complement strand
CTATCATAGCAGGGTGTACCACGTGCAGGTGAGGTTGGCTTGGCCTCCTGAGATGGTGGTTGAAACCCCTTACATCCCATTATCAGTTATACAATGTAACATTGGTCAATTTTACAAATTTATGGATTTTCATCTCACAGATAAAACATGTTGAAACAGTTATGTAACAGTTATGTTTGTATAAGCTGCTTGTATAGAAGTTAAAAAAATACATGTTATATACAATTCACAATAATTTGCAAATAAGATGGTAGGAACATATTATGACAAATATAAAATAGGTTTAACATAACCACACTTTTTTCTACTTTACCACAAATCAAGACACCAAGTCACTATTATAAATTTGAACAGATAAATTCAATTGTAACCTGATCCGTTGAACGTATCCAGGACCTCTCGGTTGGTAGTCACTCTAGCAACCAACTAGACTAACAAGAAGTCTGTCTTACTATGTAGTATATAAATGTAAACTCTGTTAGAATCACTTACATTAAATTCTAGGCATGACCTCTAGTCATATACAAGGTAAATTTAGATATTATTTTTACCTTGTTTGAAATCAGTGGCTTGAATCTTAAAAGTAATCATAAGTGAATACTTTTATATTAATAAATGAGCATACTTGTTATTGTTGTTATTATTTTATCATCATGCCAAGTTCCATAAGGACTAAGTTGAGAGCACTAAGTGACATTTATCTCTATCATTACAGATAATATGTGCTTCTTCTACTTTTATCACTCTTTTTATAGATGCATTTCAATCTTTAAGACAACTATCATTAATAATAGCATGCATGCATATGAAGACTGTACATACTGAATGTATAAGTATTTGAAAACTGACTCCCGCCTCAGTCAAGACAGATGGGTATTGGACTCCCTTATCACTTACATTCATCAACATTTACATTATATAGCTTTATTATTTTTACATCATCCATTGCCATTCTCAAGCAGATGATTATTTTAAATACAGTCTGTTTCCAAACACTATATAAAAATCCAGATACCATGCTACTACTGGGAATTTCAAGATAGAAAAAAATCAATAATAATTGGCCTGACCTAAAATCAAACCTATGATCTCCAGCTCAACAGTCATACTTTCAACCACTACACCAATGAGGCAGTCAAGTCTTCAATTCAAAGATCAAGCAAAATAAATAATTCCACTTATTGTTATTATGTTATATAACTTTGCCTATAACTTATTTATGACAAAAGTTGATAGCAAAATTACCGTGCTATTCACTTTGGTGTAATCTTTTAGGCGCCAAAATAATATTTTTAAGAACAAATATTTTTTTTTCAATCTTTTCATCATTACATTGTTAGGCACAGATCTCCCCCTAAAGTGAATGGGACATGTTTGTCTGCCTTTCTAGCCAAGTGTGGGTTAGCAGACTTCACACTCCTTAGAGAACACTTATATGTAGTTCATATTAAATTTCAATGTTGCAAAATAAATCAAAAACCCAGTAATAGCCTACTGGTTTCAAGTATAGCCTGTCTTCTCTGTAGTCCTGGCTTTGAAATTCTTATGCCTTTTTGTTAACAAAAATGTGCATTTTTAATATTAACACATGTTACTGGTTATAGCAGGGAAAAAATACATTTGCAAATTTGGCCATATTAAGTCTCTAAAATATACTGCAACACAGGTAGTTTTAACCTGCATATGTACAGAAAGTTACCATTCGCCTTTATACATTTAGCATTGGAATGATAAAAAGGTTTGATGATGAAATCTAATATGAGCAGAAAAATATTTGAGCTATGTTCCAGAAGACAGACATACTTTATAACTGTCAACATTCTATGAATTGAAAAGACCAAGTTAGAAGAGGGGTAAATTTAGCTTTAATGTTCAAATGTAAATCATCATCATCATCATCACCAGCCTGTTTCAGTCCACTGCTGGACATAGGCCTCCCCCAATGAGCCTCAAATCTAAATATAATTATAAAAATTTGGCTTACAAGTTATGACATTCTCTTAACTTATAACTTTGACACTAACACTAAAATTGTAATAAGTCTACTTTCATTAATTTAAGATTATTATTTTAAAATATCTTAAGAAGTTTTGATGTTTGCTGTAAGCACCGTGTCAAATAAACGATGATAAAGCGTTAGGAAATGAAAGTAAAGCAACTGTACTTACCACATTGTTGTAATTGAAGGCTGCAGCACCAGGTTCAAAATATTCTCTGTTCAGTTTATCTCCCATTATGAAATCTTTAAAAGCATCCACACTCTAGTTAGGACACAATACACAAACTTCATTTTAATGTTCCAACCATGATAAACTCAACTACACACTGGTTTTATAATTGCAAAACTAACAGACTGTTCGAAGCGTCCGAAGCAGCATTATTTTTTAATAAACCTTACTCTAGGCCGCATTTGTCAGGTGAAACTTATGAAAAATTCATTATTGCAAGTTTCTACAATACAAACTTTGAAAAGGAACTACAAATTTTTTTTAACTCAGTAAAATCATTAACATCAAAATAGAAGATCGTTCACTCTACTCTTTGACTGACAATTTACCTTGACATACAAACGCATAATGCGTTCGGATACTTAAATAAGATTATTAAACGTCTAGACTCTAAAGCATGGTTTCACAGACTTATTAAGACTAGGAGCCATCCGGGAAAATCATGAACTGATGGCGGGCCAGCCGCCAGAAGTATAGATAATTAAAGACAATAAAGAATTGATAATAATTTATTAAATCTAATTAATTTATTAAATATAAATGAATGTACGAGACTATTGTTTTTGCTGTCGGCGGGCCACCAGTATTCGGCTAGCGGGCCGCATGCGGCCCGCGGGCCGCGGTCTGTGCATCCATGCTTTAAAGTAAACACGTTTTTGTTATTCAGTACAAGAGTGAGTTTAATAAAAAAAAACATAATATAACCCGGATACCATAGATAAGTAGAGTACATTGCTAAATAATTCTCTAATGATTACTAAACTGTAGTTCACACACAATAGACTAGGTGTCGCTAGTAGTTACATTTTGATACAATTACATCCAATAACAACAGATAGCTGTACAGATGATGCAGAGAAGGAGGCGGCCGAGCTGCTGAAGAAGTGCCGCAGCAGCACGGGAAAAAAATACACACTTTGGAAACATAGCTTTCAATATTTCTTAACTAAATAGGATGAAATTACATACTTCTTTTTTTAACTTACATACTTAATTACTTAGGTAAACTTAATTAGATCGCCCAAACACAGTTTCATATTTGGATAAGATTCGATAAATTTAATTTGCCGTGCCGTAAGAAACTGTTCTGCGATCCTCAGCTATCATATAATAATTATTGCATATCTCACTATATTTATAGTCAAGTTACATAAACTAAAAAAGATCTATATATAATTATGTGTTCTATTCAATGTCGGCAGTGTATTTTTAAAAATTCCTTGCCCTTAGTGAAATACAATGACTATAACAGAAAATATTTCGTAGGAAAATGAAAGTGTTAATTTTATATACCTACCTCGAAAACAGCTAGTAAGAGCCTACAGCAAAGATCTAAAGTTATTTGGAGAGAAGAAAATGAACGTAATATAATCAAACTTAACTTATTACCGGGTTTAACTAGTTAAGAACCATCCAATTAATCCAATAAGTAATAAAAGCGTATCATAAAAATCGGTTATGCCGTTGAAACGAGAAAAAACCACAATTACAAAGATTTACACAAAGGATTCTTAGATTTAAATAAAAGATAATTTCGTTTTTATTTATTTTTATAATTAATACATTACAATAATAATATACATAACCCTTATTTCTATGTAACTGAACGCTTTAAATGCTTTACAGAAGTAATACTGAATAGGTGTGAATTTTTCCAAACAGTAGTATATTAACATAAAGCACATAATATTTGATTTCCTAACTCAACAAACACCAAAAATACATTAAACTGGTCTTTCAAAAACTATACATTGATAATGAATTAGTCAAGAATTTGTTTCATGGCATATTTATCTAAGTATCTCTGTATATGATCTGATCCGGATCTTTCTTGTATCATTCGAAGAGAGATGGCGAAAACCTCTTGTGCTATATCTTGGTCTCGCGCGAGCGCAGACTCTTCACAGTAGAAACAGTTGTTAAAGTAGAGCCCAGTAACGCCTTGTAGTTCCGCTGCAGTTGCGACATACACTGTCGTAGCTGCAGCTTGTTGCTGAAATTTGATTAAAAATGAAAATACAGTTAGTTGCACAAATTACTTATTATTAAAACGTTTTTTTTTCAGATGAAATAATTTGTAAATACTTATTCAAAATTAAGCCAATGGAGAATTAGAAATATATTTTGTGACTTAAATGTGAAGCATCAAATTTTTGTCTGGAATAGAGTACAGTAAAGGTTCAGAATAATATGCATGGTAATACCACCATAAAAGTATCAAACATCAATACCGATGTCTGATATTTTTTGGCTCAATATAAAAAAGCATATACATAATTATAAATTCTTACTAGGGACTTAGTAAATGGCCGGACGAATGCGAATGCCAGCCTAAACAACCACCAAGATTTGCTGAGGTTTGTGAACACCATGTTCCCAGGGTGAAGTGAGTTCACGCACACTCCTTTATCCTTCCATTCTTCACTTAATATCTGAAATATAGATATGCACTGCAGCACAAAACACAGATAAGCAAAAAGGCAGGCAGAGGAGTGTAGTATACACCCACGTTTCACGTTTTTAGAATTTTTATATTCCATATAATAGGCGGTGAGTCTATTTTACAGGCGTGATATTATATTAGATAAACACCGTTATTATTGTGTTTTACGTAAAAAATGCTTTCGCTCCAAGAAAGCGTATATTATACATATATGTATTTGTGACTGGGGAGAATTTATAATCACCTAGCTACTCATGTTGTGTTATATCTGGGTGCCAGTCTTTTATACCTAGTCTTGGATTACAGAGTTTAATGAAACAAATCATTAAACTTCTCCAAAAATATTTAACTTAAGTCATGGTGCTTTAAGCTTAAGTCAGCTAGCAGATGATAATCATAGCCATAATTAGAAATAAAATTCTGTCTCCAGTTAAAATATTACAGTATTTGTGGAAGAACAGTTGTTTCAAATATATGTTTCTCAATGTGATATTTTGTATGTTACCTAGCAAGTAATACAAGGCTCCACCTCATATCAGTTTCCCTATAATTTATGTTACCTTGTTTTATAAATCGGAACTTGCTTACATGTAATATTTACACACTTTATGAGAGACACTACATGCTTTTAGATGGGTTTATTTTCACCAGTGCAATCCATTAACAGTTATTCAGATTCAGATAATAGAGATGGAAATATTACAAATAACAGACTTATCACAACAGAGGTTCAAGGAAAACGAGAAAAGTAGTATTAAAAGGTATCTGATAAAAAGTTGTAATTAATAAAAGATAATAATTACTTTTGCTGTTATAATATTGTAGAGTTTGGAATTATTGTATGCCGCCATAGAATAAACATACTGGTCCTTAGACGTTGATATATCTTGATGGACAAACACATTCTTTAGATTTGCAAATCTGGAAACAATAATAATCTATGATTAGTATTTTAATGGAAAGCCCCAACATAAATCAAAAACAAAATGTTTAGTCAAGGTCAATTTAATAAACAGCAACAATTCAACAATTATCAGTGAATAAAAATGCAAATAAATTAACAAATAGAAATGATAAATTTGTAACTTCCTAAAGAGTAAATCCACTATAGGTTAAGATGTATTGGATTTTTATAATTTAGAATTTCTAGTTGCGACTCAGAGTCTGGACTTGTGCCTGTTGTATGGCAATAGGCTTGCCATAATTATATTCTATGGGACTTTAACATAACAGGTGAAATACGGGAGTGTAATACACTCCTCTGCCTACGGGGAATACAGGCGTGATGTTGTTTTTTTAAGCATTAAACTTATCCTGTGATTCTTTAGTTGGAAAAATGTATACCATTGTACACCAATGTAACATATTGATGAAAGATCTGAACAAAAGCCTCAATTTCTCTAATGTCCAAAATGTATGCATATGAAAATATTATTCAAATATTAAATATTTCATCAATAGAGTATTCCAAATCAACCATTGTACTGATAACTATAATTTGTGTTAGTTAAAAAAATGAATAAAACCATTTAAAATGCATAAAACATATAATAAAAATGTACCTACATAAATCAGTTGTTCTCACCTGTGGGATTCAGAAGAAACAAATATGACCCTAGAGCCCCTCTTCAGTAAAGGTTCCAACAACAATCCCAAATACATATGACTAAGATGATTAACTTGTAAAGTCCTGTCCAATTTGTCTTCTGTTAATTCATATGGCAACCCAAAAACTCCGGCATTCAGTATTAAGATATCCAAATGGCTAAAATAATTTAGAATTACAATAAGTTAATATTAACACTACTATACAAATAGTAAATGGAAATTTCAAAATAACTCATTTCATGAAATTTAATTTTCAATGCTATTTTTTCTTATTAATTACATACAGTTAATAAATTATAGTTATAAATGTCTTCTAAATAGTTCTTATTATTAAGATAAAATCTGTAGGCACTATTTCTGCCTAAAAACTTTTATACTTATCAACTTACTCTGAAAATATAGTTTTAACAGTCATTGCACACTTTTTTACACTTTGAAAGGATGATAAATCTAAGTGTACCAATTTCAAATTGTCTTCTGAGGCATTTGTCTCTCTCACAATGTCCTTTATAGCTTTCTGTGTTGCCTCCAGGTTTCTGTTAGCAAATAGGATGTTGCAGCCATGTCTAGCCAAAGACTTAGCCGTTTCATAGCCTATGCCTGCATTTGACCCTGTTATTAAAGCATACTTGCCAGATAAGTCCACTCCATGTAAGACCTGAAATTATTTTTTAGATTTAAAAGTGAAACAGTAATAATGTTGTATTGTTATTTCAGCCATAATTTGAATAGTAAACATGTCCAGTTTGTACCTTATAGTAAAGGTATAAAATTTAAATAAGTAAACTGGGCAATATGTGTATATATTTTTACTACCTGCCTCATTAGTCGAGTGGTGGCAAGTGTGCCTGCCGATAGGGAGGTTCTGGGTTCAAATTCCAATTTGATACTATTGGATTTTTCTAATTTAGAATTGCCCAGATATTGCATAGAACAATTGCATAGAACATTGCCCAGTGTAGGGCAACAAGCTCACAACCTATTCCTTGGGACTTAGATGTAACTGATGAAACATGGGAGTGGGACATTCGTCTGCCTACATTTTCGAGGATTATGGATATGATGTTATGTTTTTTTATGTTATATTTTTTTTAATACATATTTTATATGTACAACACTAACTACAATTTTATGTATATTAAGCTATAAGTGGGTAAAATAATTAATAAATATCAACTATTGTGTGAAATGAAATTTTACAATAAGTAGGTTGAGCTTCATGGTTAAAATTTGTATTTATATAAAATATTAGAGCCATCATATATACATTGCATGTAATTACAGTTACTACCTGAAAAGCAGTAGATGATGCATCAAATCTTTGTCGAAAGTCATGTATATGTTTTTTTTCTTCCTTTGCAAAAGCCAGCCTTGGGTCCACATAAGTTTTATATCCAGTTTCTGTTTGCACATACATTGTTTTTTCCTTGTTGTCTATGGTCTTTCTCCAGCCAAAGGGTAAGTCTTTTGGTATTACTTTTTTGTGCCCTGTTCGAGGATGGGTCCATTGTATTTTGTTATTGCATGTACTAGAAATTTTGAAATATAGTTCAAAAATTACTTAATAAAGATGTCTCTGGAGAAAAGCATAATTCACATACCCTAGCATCAGTTCCCGATCAACTGAGGCACCTAAGCCTGAAGCATACAATTCTTGTGTAGATTAATGGATATGGTAATAAATGTCCAAACTTCATGTGGGAAAATTTTAAATACCATTAGTGTCTAATAACAACACCAATATATTATAATATTGCTTGTAAACAAAGTTGGTAAACATTCACATTTATCGGTGACTGAATTGGAGAATTGGGTGATTAGGAATTCCACTAACCATTAATATCTTATGTTAGTTGTTTTAGGACATTCATACTTTAGTAATGCTATGAAGTGTGATATGTAACCTAATCTTATTCTTTATAATTAGTGAACAGTGATCAATATAAGTTCCGACACAAACGCTTCTGAAAGAGTTACAATGAATTATTAATCTGAGCTTAAAGAAAAACCGCTAACTTTACAAAATAAACATTTCCATCTTCAGTTGACTTCTCTTCCCATCCTGGAGGCAGCTCGTCTTCGCTGTCCGAGTCCAAATTATGCATCTTTGATAGAAAGTTATAGTATTTCGATTGAATTAAATCTCTCTACAAATGTTATTAACTCTACTTCTTATTGTGTAAGTTTTAAAATGGGGTATATTCCACAAAAACTTAAACAATTTTAGCACTAAACTCTAATTTCTTACAGATTAAAATATCCTATAATTTATGCGTTATATTAACCACACGTATGAAAATGCAGTGTTTTACAAAAGAACTGAGATAACTTTTATATTGCAGTGACTTAATGAGAGTTTTAACAAGTTGACAAAGATATCATTCAATTGTACCGTCAGTGTCAACTGTCAATGCCATCCATCGGACATTGTGCCATATAGTGATGTCACATTTTCCATTCGAGTCATTCGAATTAAAATAACGGTCGAGTCGAATTGCAATTCAAATTGCATTGACTCGACTGAGCTTCTAGTAAAGAAGTAGATAGGATTTATAATAAGAAAGTAGTCTTTTTATTAAATTATTGTCTTCTAAGTGACGGAGGAGCATTAGGTGTAGGAGTACTTCTAAGGAGTATTAGGCGTAACAAATCTGTTGGTTTTGAAGTAGTTTCATAGAGAAAATACACCATGGTATGGAACAACAATTTCTTTCCTAAAATTCCTTTATTTGTTAAAGAATACTGAGTTCAGTTATACAAGAAATCAACATTTCCTGAATAAAATATATTATTAACGTTACATATCGGTTATTATAGCTCGAGATTATTTTTATTACAGTGTTTGGACACACATCGCAAGCTAACTTGATATTCTAAGAAAACTAACTATTTCATGGAAAAACACAGCTTTCGTCCGAAAATATTTGCTATTCTCATATAGTCATTTTTTATAGTCTGTCTGAGACAAGGAGAAAATTACTATTCCCTATTGCCAATAAGAGCTTACAAAATATGATGTGTATATAACCTACAATGGATACCTGTTTTTTTCCTTTTTTGCACAAGAATATTTAAACGTTCATGATTAAACAATGTCGCGCTTATAACTAATTTTATTTTCCCGATTGCTCTTTCAATAGCAACAAAGGAATATAAATTTAAAAAAAACAAGAGTGCAAGTTACTACTACTGGTACTTAGGTTTTAAAATTTGACGTAGGTATGACATAGATTTCTTCAGGCTTATGTTTAATTATATGAAATTTATTTTAATGTCGATGTACTTCAAAGAAGCAAATTATCTTTTATACACTTTATTTATTTCTGCAAAAATAAAAATTATTGTATTCATATTAACTATATTAACAGTACCCATGAACAGTACCTTGGATAAAATTGGATAAATAATAAAATTTCACTACTTTATTCATTTGTTCGTAAACAACGAACTTTGATAAATGTTGCACTCTGTAATAAAGTTTGGTTTGATACTTTGTAACAATATTAATGATGCATCCTAGGTTTTTCAGGACACGTATCACAGTAATACGAAATTTTCCGCCCACCTCCAGTCCTGTTACGGTCAGAACAAACCTTGCAGTCCCTTTTTGGGCCTTTTAGTTTTACGGGAAGCTTTCCGTTTAATCAGATTCCATCAGAATGCGCCGTAGACGCTTTCTCTCGTTACTGGCGATATGATCCTCTCAATTGTTCGACAAGTATTTTCAAAACTCGGTCACAATATTTACTGCCAAGACTGTTTTAAGTGAATGCTACACTGAGACTAACAAAACTGAGCTAAGATTTGGCTACAATAACAGCAGAGCCTAGTCCACGAAAGTACATAATATTTCACTTCAAATCGGCCGGACGCCGCAGCAGTGTCGCTCGAGTTGGCACTTCAAATCGGCCGGGCGTTGTATCGGCGCCGCTCGAGCGCAAAGGAATATATGATATGCGTATTCAACGTTACGTTTCAATCTGCTTCGAGGCGGATAATTTCCACATGATAACCCCATTTTTATTAGGCATTATACAAATAATACCAGATGTTTGTTCATAGATTGCCTTAATTTGTGCAGTCATGCTGACCGAATTCTTCAATTGCAGATAACGATAAAAATAAGATCTAAAGTTAGCTGCGCTTAATTGATAGAGGACAATTCATAATTGTTATATAATATGTCAACGTTTGATTGATTTGGCTTTGTATATTTTAGTGATGTGCCCCAATGATAATTCGTTTTCCATTAAATCATAATTACCTTAATAATAATTCTTATCATAATATTTTTTATATATTTTTTTCGATTCTTTTATCATTGCCCTGTTGGAATAGGGGTCTCCACTCATAATAAGAGGGTTAACCGTAGTCTGCCACCTTGGCCAAGTGCGGGCTGGCAGACTTTCACATACCTTAAATTTTTTTTTATAAATTCTAAGGTGCACAGGTTCCCTCACCATGCTTTCCTTCATATTTAGTAAGTGATATTCAAACTTAAAACGCATTTTTGTATAGAGGTGCGCGCTCTGGATTTGAACCCAGCACCCCCGGAAGAGGCTGAATTTTTAACTATTAAGCTATCACTGCTTTTACTTGCTAATTCTTTTACCATATTATAGTTTTCATTGTATTCAGGGATGTGTATAGATAAATGTGTTTACAAATAAAGGATATTTTGGAACGTAGTTAGTCGCAAAAACACAAACAAGAAACGCAAACATTTTATAAATATGAGGTCACTAATTCTTTTTGTCTTTTGTTATTATTTATTATCTTTTGTTTCTATATTTTATTAGTTTAATTGTTGCTGTGTTATTGCTTCTGTGTTTTGTTTTAAATTATTGTAAATCGCGAATAAATATTGTTATTATTATTGTTATTAATAATTCATTGACGGTAGAAAACGTGAGGTTTATCTATTATGTCAAATCCCGGGGCATCCGGTGAAAAATGTCGACGAACTAATGTCACACACGTAGCTTCCAAAACTAGTAATTGAAGTGGCGATGAGCAGACCACATCGCTTGAGTGACTGACATCGAATGGTGGCCATGTCTCGACAAAATGAGTGCAGGTCGCCCTTCTACAGCCTGTCGGATCGTCTGGTGATGTGAAGAAGAGAACAGGATGATGCTGGATACGAAGGGCTCAGGAACGGCACGAGTGGCGCCAATTAGGGGAGGCCTATGTCTGCCAGTGGGCGTGCAATGTCTGGTAGATGTTTATGTCAAAAATACACGATTATATGTTATGTTTGACTGATTTATTGAAAAAATATTCTATTTACAATTACAATTATGTTTTCTATTTCATATGATCTTTTGTTGTATATGTTATCATTCCTGTGAACGAGTATTAAGTATATTAAATATTGTAATACTATAAGTATAACAAATTTCAGTAAACAAATAAAACAAACAAAATGCCTGTACATTTAC
>DWDT01003975.1:0-11720 GCA_018245595.1 Microceris scylla | reverse complement strand
TATCTATACGAATTCGTATAATTAATATAAGTTCGAAAAATATATTTTTGGTGCGATAAATAAAATCAATATATATATAAATGAATGTTTGTCTGTATGAACTTAAAAACTACTGTACGATTATTATGAAAATTTGTATATATATATCTATTTGTATGTTGGCGTAGCAACGCGCGCCGGGTACAGCTAGTAGTATATAAAAAGTTGTATATTTTATTCGTTAATCTCATGACTTATGCCTTCATGACTATATCATGACTTACTTATCATTTTACCAGGCCTCTCGTGCCTGGTAAAAACAATCTCACTGTGATAGTGTGATTCACAATTATCTACTATTTTTTAAACACTCCTTACGGTTTGTAGTTAGAATTGATGCACATTGCATCTAAAGTTTAAAGCCTAGTAGACTTTCGCCTTATTTTCGTTTTATAAATATACAACAATATACTATACTGCATTACTTCCTATATGATATGAAAGTATTAAAAGAAATACCCTTATTTTATATTTTAAATGTTCACAATTAGAATAAAGTAATCAATTGTAAAAATAGAGTATAGACTTATTAAAAGAAAATTACATTTCTGACGAGATCTGAATACATGTATATGGCTGTATGAATAATAGGCATAAGCCATTTCACACTTGCTGCAGCTGTCAAAATTGGAAATGACAACAAATTGACAATTTAGTTTTAAAGTTTTGAGCCAAAACAGATGGATTTTCTTCAATACCTATTTTGATCAGTATAATAATATTAACAATATATTTACTACAAGGCACTAGTGTTTCAAATTCTCTTTTCTCACTAATTGAAATTTTTGTTATAGAATATGGTAAGTACTGCATCTTAAGTATGAGTATTGATTTACATGTTATCCATTCTATGCACAAATGTTTGTGCGATCGCTAGAGTTAATTGTTCTAAAATTAATATCATTTGCAATGCATTTTAGACGACGGCAGTAAATAATAATCAGAAAAAGAATAATTCAAATAACGCACCAGCTGCAGGTGTGCGTAAAAAATCCGGACCGAAATTTGAGTTATCAGATGAACAGAAGCGAGATATAAAAGAAGCTTTTGATCTATTTGATACTGAAAATACTGGGAAAATAGATACCAAGGAATTGAAAGTTGCTATACGTGCTCTTGGTTTCGAACCGAAGAAAGAAGAAATAAAAAAAATGATTGCTGAAATCGACAAGGGTGATGGGAAGGTATCCTATGAAGACTTTCTTGATTTAATGACGATTAAAATGGCTGAGAAGGATACCAAAGAGGAAATCATGAAAGCATTTAAGCTCTTTGATGATGATGAAACTGGTAAGTGAAGAATACTTACATATTAAATAACTAACATTCTTTGCTAAATTTATTTTATTTGTGGAATATTGGTTCTGTGATAGCTATGACCATCCCACTGCCACTTCAGCTTGCTAATCTTTTGTGTCATGTCAATAACTTTGTTTCTCTGTCGGATCGACTCATTTCTGATGCATTCAGAGAGACGCCAACATGTCTGATGATTAAACATATTCTGGAGTGGAGACTGCGACTTGGCAAATGTAGTGTAGTACACTCTCCAGCTAGGTGGAGCGACAATATATGCAAAGTGGCTGACAGTGATTGGATGCGAAGAGCTGAAGATCGAGTTCAGTGGTGTGCTATTGGTGAAACCTATGTCCAGTAGTGGACGGGAGTAGGCTGATAATGATGATGACATGGAATAAATTTTTTGTGAACTTATGCATTGCCTACATTGTTTTAACAAAAACTATAGACATTTTTATTAACAGTAAAATAATATTGGGAATAATTACAAATTTCCAGGTAAGATATCATTCAAGAATCTCAAAAGAGTAGCAAAGGAGCTGGGTGAAAACTTAACTGATGAGGAATTGCACGAAATGATTGATGAAGCAGATAGAGATGGTGATGGTGAAATTAATCAAGATGAGTTCCTTCGCATCATGAAGAAAACTAGCCTCTACTGAAAATGTCTATTCCACCACACTATACAGAACATAGGCTTTTTACTTCAAGATCTTCACATGAAATTTCAAACAGAACTTTTGATAATAATTTTGTACTTAATAGTTTTAAGTTTCATTTCAAGTTAAAAATATGTATTTTTAGTATCAATATCTTGCCTCTCCATGGTACGACTTTAACCTCTACTTCATACACTTAAATGTGGATGTTGTCAGGCTGCTGATGTAAATTGTTATTTTTAGCTATATTAAATAATATGACACTTAATCCATTAAACAGGCAGTAAAGGTTAAATGTTAAAATTCAATAGGCACATTTCAGATATATTTGGATATTTTTATTCACAGCTGTTTTTGGATATTGGCAGCTCATCACATCATGTTAACACAAAATAAATGTTATTGTATTGCTAAACTTCGAATGAACCTTACATTTAGTAAACTAGCTAGTATTTAAAAATTTGGGTTTTCAAGTTTAGTTAACAATAGCGACACGGTTTATACTACTGCCACTGTTTACAACTTTCTCAGCAGTTATATACTTTTTGTATAAAATAAGTCTTTTTAATCTTTTTTATTTAATCAGTACTACAATGTAGGGCAGTTGCTTTTTCATTTTGCAGCCCACATAAATTTGAAAGTATTAATCTCACTTCTAGATTACTGTCCCAGTGCTGACCATTTGACTCCACACAGAAAAAGCTAAATTATTAACATACATTGACAAGTTCAAAGCTGATAATGGTTGAGCCTGCAGAAGGATATAGGTTTATTTTGCATATTACATCAGTTTTATAGCTCTGACCAACTTTGTAAACCTTTCCCACAACTCAAACTTGACTTGATGTTGAAGGAAGATTTATTGATATAAACTGGATTATTACAGATCTTATACTGAAATGTTAAATGTAAAATAAATTTAATTCTAAGATATTGTTAGAAGCAAGCTGACAATTGTCACAGAGCCTGCATCACATTGGAAACGCTTGTTACACTGTCTTTACAATACTGGTGACTACCATCACAGAACCTATTTGCCTATATCATTACATTAAATTATAAAATAAAAATTAAGTTTATCACTATTATTAAGATTAAAACATCTAGTTTCACTTGGAGGCCTAAAGTTTGCATTTAATTGTACACAAATCTGCTTTCATTATTGTATATTATTATAAATACTAAGTATTTTTTATTTTTTTTCTTTCCTGTATTAATAGGTCTAAGATGTATTATTATAGCCACAGGTCTAAGATGTATTATTGCCATATCAAATGGCATTATATATCTAACAAATATGTTTTAAACATTCCAATAATAATAGTTGCATGTTATCTGAATTTGTATTGAAATTCTTATCTAACTTTTTTAAATTCTACTACTAGACATAGGTCCTCTTTCAGAATGAGATGAATTAAAGATAAAGTCGACTACAGCAGTTGAAAATAGGTTTGTAGACATCACATGTCTTGATGGATTATGATGATGGCACTCTCAGAGATGTGAAAATTTCGTCATGGTGTGCACAATCCTTCATTATTATAGCAAGTAACATTTACTCTTAATCATATGTAACTTTGTAAACATAGGTGTGAGACTCACAAAATAAAACGCCAGACCCTCAGAATGCAAAATTGATATCTAAAGCTATTAGCTGCCACTGATTGAATTATTTCCTGTAAGTTATAACTAACATTTAATTAGTTTTGGTCACAACATAGTAGTTCTAGATTTTTATAGATATAAACCTCACAAAGGGAATGTTTTAGCTTTAAATATTTGAATAGAGAATTGTTTTAATTTGTAAATACTTTATGCCATATATATTTTCGCTGTTTCTACAACTTTAACTTTATTTGGCACTGATACTGAACTGAAGATTTGAAAAGGATTTGGCACAAATATTTCACTCAAGCCTATATTTAGAAGGGAACAATATTTGTGAGTCAAATCGTGCCGTGTTTATGCTGTGCATCATTATAATATATATGTTAAGACATCCATGCAAATCAATTGGACAGAGTTTTGTGCTATTGTGCTAAAAAGATCTGTTTAGATGTGTAGTTTTGATTTTAACCAATTTTAAAATGTATCCATAAAAGTTCATTATCAAAATGGATCATATGAACATTTGGCGCTCATAGCAGTTGGAAAATGTCATTTCGTGATTATCTTTAATCATAAACCATTCTAGCATATTGAAAATTTAATAAATATACATTTATTGATGTTGATAAAATGTTTTGTCATTTGAGTTATGTACAGGACTACAATATGATGTACAATACAATTTTATTTCATGATAATAAATATTTATGAGATTAAGTTGAACATGAATCACATTATATACTGTTTTCTATATTATATCATTCAGTAACATAATCTGTGGATTGGTTAGATTTTGGTTTGTTTCATATTATATATGCTATGCTATGCTATTATATATGCTATATTGCTTAATTATTCTATTGAATATTAAACCATAATTCCTTTAATTTTAACATTATTGGTGATATTTGACATCCTGTTGGACCTAAAAATAAATTTAGTTTTGGTGAACATGAGGGCTAAAATATTTATTTTTTTACACATTACACAAATAATAAAAAGATTTGTTTGAAGTGATATTTATATTATTTATATTTACTTAATGTCGATGAGTCATTTTTTTCATATATTGTGTTGTTTTATCAGAAGTAGAATTTGAAAAATCTCATTCCTCTATGTCAATGAAAATAAAAATAGTAATGGGGGGATTAAATCACAATCAATCACTTATATATAAAAGTTTTTAATTCAGTCTAAAAATACATACAAAGTTTACTTCAGTTTTACACCACACTAGTATTCTTAACATGATCACTTATACTTAATACCCAATGATTCATAAGTACATCTATTTTTGTGCATCCATTCAGTTTTTTAATTCATATATAATAATGGTAAAGATATTCTCATTCATAAAGAACATGTGATTTTTTTTATTACATGGCACTTTAAAATTACCCATTGTATATTATTTTTACCCTTATAAAATGAATATAGTAAGTACAATTAGAATTTTAAAATTCTTCAATAGTTATGTAGTAAGTGAGAATGTCGACAAATAAGTGCAGTTACTAAAATTCAAAATAAAAATATGAGAGCCTCATTATTGCATAGTTCATAAGGTTTTAGAAGATCATAGTTGTTATAAATATAATAGTAACTTTATGAGATTACATTTCATGCAGATCTTTCTACAACATTTCCCTCTACCTGTCCAAAATAAGCTTTTTCACACATCTTAACAAATAACCCAATTTCAACAACACCTGGTATCATTTTTATGGTTGTGTTTACTTTCTCCCAATCTAACTCTTGGTTTGCAAACATCCAGTCTAAGATAAAATTACCGTTATCTGTAACAACAGGACCAGCTTTTGCTATAGCACTGCGCAATTTTATCTCACCTCCAAATAATGCTATAATTTTATTTTTAATAGGAACATATGCCATAGGAACAACTTCAATCGGGATCCCTTTTTTATATCTATCACCCAATTTCTGTGAATCCTTTGTGTAGTCGGCAATAACAATTAATTTTTTTGAGCAAGACGCAACAATTTTCTCTTGCAATAAACAACCACCACCGCCCTTAATCAAGGTCATATTTGAGTCTACCTCATCTGCGCCATCAATCGTAACGTCTATTATAGGGTTGGTTTCCAATTCTCCCAATGTCAGGTTGTGTTTGAGAATCAGTTGTTTCGCTTGAAATGACGTCGGAATACATACAACTTTTAAATTTTCCGTTTCAACGCGCTCTACTAGTCGTTGTACTGCGTACACCACCGTTGAACCACTACCAACTCCGAAAATGCAGTCATGTTTAACATATTCATCTACAGCCCTATACGCCGCCACTTGTTTAGCTTGTTCTAACGACATTTTACGTGAGAGACACTTAGGTTGCAGTTGATAACCCTTGCAACTTCTTAGAACATTTGACACGGAGATTCTAAATAAAAACATACAAGTCTATTTTTAGAAAAACTAAAAGATAGCCATAATATAGATAGATTTGAGGTTAGGCACTGTATAGAACATGCATTGCATAGGTATAGATTTATATGTCAAACTCAAAGATATGCTCGTTATAAAGCGGGAACTGTATTAAATGACGTTGTCATTTTTGAATTTTTTTATTTTTATGGTAACATATCAAACACAATATACAGCCAATGAGATATTTATTTCACTTTGAGAGGAGATAATCGACGTTATATGACAATTAGGATGAAATCGTACTTCCTAGATATATTGAAGATAAAAGTGAATAGGCAGGGTTTTCAGGCAAGTTACAGGCTACTCTTCCTAGGTTGTATTTTGCTTTACATGAGGTGAAATAACAGTGAAAGGCGAACCAATTGCTAAAAATAAAAACGGAATAAACTTAATAAATCGCTTTTTTATATCACAACAATCACTATTAAGAATAATGTTCAGGTTTTTCAGTTTTTTAAGGTCTGTAAATATTTTACTTGATAGAATCATACGTATAGTAGTACATTAGACAATTAAGTTCGTTGTAATGTACTGAGTTGGTGATTATAACGTGTTAAGTGTAGGTAACATACGCATTACTGTGAGACCAATCCCCTTATAACCTAAAAAGTGACTTGAACAATGTCACAAACTAGTTATTGAGAAGTAAGGAAATAGTCATTGCTTTCAAATAATAATAATATAAACGTAACCTCACGTTTGTAATCCTTGAAGAGGTAGGCAGAGGAGTGTAGTACACTCCCACGTTTCACCAGTTACGTTTTAGGTCCCATAGTAGGTATAGGTGGTGAGCCTATTGCCATATACCGGGCACGAATCCAGACTCCGAGTCACTAAACAGAAATTACAAATTAGAAAAATCCAATAGCATCCGACCCGGGAATTGAACCCAGGACCTCCCGATCGGCAGTCACGCTTGCAACCACTTGACCAACGAGGCGGTAAGCCACCTAAGTTAGAACTTTTCTTTGTACCGTTATATAAGGTGGCGCTCATCTCATCTAATTTTACTTTGTCAAATCTCATCAAATTTATTTTGGAGCGAGGAGGAGTGTGGGGGTTCAGCAAATATCACGTAATTTTTTTTCGCAAGAAGCGGACTAAAATTGCAAGAAAATTGTATTTAATCCTATTTAATGATTAATGTACTTTATTGTTTACTTTTCACTTTAATACAAGTCTATTTCCTCAACCAAATTATTTTTTTATCGTTAGAGTAAGCTTTAGAGTAAGTAAGTGGGGAAGGGGGGTATATAGCAAAATGTCACGAAATCTTACCATGTCGTGATAGGGGTCAAAAGTCTTTAAAATCGCCTAACATCATTAATGGTTGCCCCCTAACATATATTTTTATGATTTCTATAAATAATGTTATTTACATGTTTTTAATATAGTAAAATTGCAGTGATAATGTTTTTTGAATATATAGTAATTCTCACATTTTATACGATCTATGGCCATTGTTTTTGTACATAAGCAACAATCAACTTGCAAAGTAAGTTTGGTGAGATTTTGTTTCCATAAGTGTAGATTGTGAAAGTGAAATGTCAATAATAGTGCAAATAGCGGAAGGAACTTTGTAAACAATGAACGAAATGTATGAATGAAAAGTTCAGTAAAAAATTTGATTTGTTCTGAAACCTCCCGAATTCCGATACTGACGTGTGGATTATTCAAGCTAGCCAATTTTCCGCCAAACGCCGCGCACCGCGCCAACCGGCAACTGCTATTTCGTTTGTTCACGAGACAACCGCTTCGTGTGGTAACCATTTCACGCTCGATTTCATCTCTACCGCTAAAACTAAAAATAGCTCTATTCTATTTTAAGAACAATTCTATTTTTAAAAGTTATAAATATACACATTTAATGTTAAAAAGCTTTTCTACTTATTTTTACTTGTTCTCCTGAAAAATTAAACTTTTTTTGTAAGCTTGAAAATTAATGTTAGATATCATATTGTAATCTTGCAGGTAGTCGGATGGGCTGATGAATGAAAATGATTCACCAATATATTCTAAAAGGATCTCGATCTTCTTACTTAGCTATTATCCGCACGGTCGGTTTATTTCAATTTCCTTCATAAAAGACGCTATTCTCGGATTTGAAGTAGATTTATCATGCTCGGATAAAGCGGGCACTTTTTGTGCTTTTCTTGTGCCTGGATCTGACCCGAGATCTGTCCACTTAATGTGAATAATGGTGTGCGATGGAAAACGAATGCGAACCCGAACACAAAAGACAACAATACGAAGCGATTTCAAGATTTGATACACGGATTTCGGCAAGATATTATATTGCTTCAGATATGCATAAATTTTTATCAGTCCGTTCATTTTAATTTCATATTCAGTAATCATTCACTGGTGATTTTCCTTAGTCTAATATAGTTAACATCTCGAAACTATTTACTTAACTACAACATTCTCTGTTAGTAAGTACCTATGTATATGTATTAAAGAACATGGGTGCGATTGGATATGCATAAATAAGAAGTAGTTAAATTTATGTTCCTTTAGTAATAAACGAATTTAGTTTCAAGTAAATTAATTGAAAAAATAACATTTGGGTGTCTATAGAAACTTATAAATTTTACTAAATATAAATAAGTTGGTCCATCTTTATAATGTTTGGAATTCATCAGTTATAAAAATTTATCATAAAAATACCATTTACGTTAATACAAATATAATAGATAAGGTAGAAAAGAACAAATGTGTGTACATAACACACTAACAACACAATTTAGCAGCATCTATGTATTACGTATCGATTCCTATTAAACTGCACTGATGTCATCAAAGTTACGGATACGGAAGAAAAGTCGATTGCAGATTTAGACAATATTCGAGGAACGCAGCACTTGTATAATCGATTCACAACAACGCCGATAACGTGAGAGGTGCATTCGATATACAGCCGATTATGTAGAATGCAATTTAATCTATTTGTCCTTTCCCAAAAATAACAAATAAATCTTGACAAAATATTACTGACGCAGAAAATTAATATAATAATAGATCTTATGGGAACAATATGTCTATTTGACATTACAAAAACGATATTTGTATCCTATTATTCTAGAAGATTCCTTGGCCGCAGCAGTAGTATGGTGTCCTAACTTAGAGCAAACGTCTTATCGAGTGGTGATAGTCTCGCGTTGCTTCATCAAGGGCTCTTCTCGTATCCGTTTGAGTGGTTGTTGCAAATAGACTATAATTATATTATACCTACACCATCTCTACACGTTTCGCATTCCACGTCTTGATAGACTTCATACCGATACAGCGATCTGTATTACGACCGGCAGAGTGCACTGATGATTAATGAGAAATGCTTTGAAGGTAGATAGGTACGGTATTTTTATGTTCATTATAATTTCTTAAAATTAATAGATATTATCATCTTTTCATATACAGTTTATTAACCACAAGATTATCCAGCTTCTATTAATTATTGTGTTTTAGATTTTGTTGTCCTGTTTTAACTATTGGCTGGTTAGATATTATATTAACAAATAAGAGAAAACAAGATGTAGTTTATTCGTTATATTGTGCCTTTATAGATTTAGAGTTTGCTGCAAATGTTTATTCATTCAGTATTGTAAGTATCTTTATTGCGAAAGGGAAACTTGTAAAATTATCTGGAACCCAAGCCGAACGCTACATAAATAGTTAAATCTACTACTCTAATACAATTTGTAGTAAACCATGATCTCGACGCTAAGGTCGCATTATCGGATTGGAAAAAACTGTTACAAAACAATTAAGAAGGGCGGAAAATAGAGCTTAAGTCCGGAATGTAAGGTTCGGAATTGTTTGATATGTAAGATGTGAGTGCGAGGGTGAGTTTTACAATGTTCATGTGACGGTGGAACCTTTTTGTTGGGTCTTTTGTGCTGGGAATCCGCGATGCCCTGGGGGCCAAGGGGCACGATTTCCATTACACGAGAGAGTTTTTGAATAGAACCTTGCTTTCTATAAATTTTACACTGCATTTAATTACATTTGTCTACAGTCAAGTCCATCGTTCTTCATTTATTTTGAATTCATGATTACGATAGATAGGTTATGGATTGTCGCTCATTGTCTCCATTTAAACGTGGTATTTTATTAATAAATAAAAGTAATTATGCGATATTGTGCAAAAAATTATAGGTTAGTAAACAGTATTGACACTTCATTAAAATAATATTAAGTGTCAGGTTAAGATTAAATAGGAAGTTGAAGCGTGAAGTTATAATTTTGAAGCATGAAATTAAAGTATCAAGTTGAAGTACGAAATTAATGTACGGATTTGAAGTATAAAGTTTATTAAGTTTAATTTTGAATTTGACGATACTATAAATTTCAATGTTTACTATTTTATCGTGCTTGCGGTTGTATTAACACGTGTAACATAATTTTGTAAAGGTTGTATAGCTCGATGCGGCCGGATAAATAAATAGGCATCATTACGCCCTATTAAATTGATTACAGCCTGCTATATGTAATAATATTACGACACAAGCATCGGTCGCGTCGTGTAAACAACGATTAAACGATGAAGTGCACATTAGCGGGCAGGCTTTACGTGATATTATAATCTCCTGTCTGTTATTTATATGGTTTATAAATAGCACAGATGCAGCTTTTTTGTGACACTTTAAAGTTTTACACTGCTTGAAGTATTATGTATAGATTAGTGAATTTATATTTAGTGTATTTTGATTGTACGAGTATAAAATTTGCACATCAGGCATATTAAAATATGAACTATATATTAAAATATATTAAAACCTTCAAGAAAAGAACGTATACCTTCCTTAAAGGCCGGCAACGCACTTGCTGACCCCTGGGTTGCAGGTGTCCATGAGCGACGGCAGTCACTTACCATTAGGTGACCCGTTTGCTTCTTTCCCCCTATTGTATATAAAAAAAAGCTCATGTTATTTCCGTTGTTATGAGGTCCAAGCTCGAACAGTAGCAAGTAGTATGTGGTAGAAACAGTAAAATTTAGGAGAGGAGGAGACAAGAACCGAAAACAATAGGTCTCGAAAAATAATGCGAACATAACTACGAGTATAAATATTGTCATGTCATTTTTCGTTACAACTCGCAATTTCGTTGAGAAAGAAATGATTTCTATACAATGTTTCCATTTTATTTAGATCGTTTATGGCTTGATTGTAAAAGCCAATATATGTTAAAAGCTAGTACTCATTATATAGTAATTTCTAAGCTGCGTCTATCATACGATCCCAGTAAACCGCAGCAGCGACATTTATTTATTTATTGTTAATTAGAATGATTACACAAACCATTTACACCAATTAACACAAGATTTATCATAAGCAATCAATGATGACAGTCGTAACATTTGAATAAAGCAGTCAATGTAAAAATTTAATTTCAGATAATAGTGACAATAATAGTAATATGTGGTAATAGAAATAACAACAATTATGATAACAATAATAATAACTATAAATATGAGAATAAATGACGCAATCAAAGGTTGGGCGGACATAGAAGTAGGCACATTAAATTTTCAAATGATACTAATAGCAGTAATAATAAAAATAACAACTATTATGGTAAAAGTAAAAATAACTATATAAATAAAAATTAATAAGTCACACAAAGTTTAGGAATACTCTGAGAATTTCAAGCGTATGTACATGTAGAACCGTCTTCCAT
>DWDT01003974.1:0-11721 GCA_018245595.1 Microceris scylla | reverse complement strand
CCTGATGCTGTTAAAACTTATTTTACTACTTACACGTTCTTTACTACTATATACGTTGGCTCAGATGCTAATGTGTGTAGTAGAAGCGAAGTATATACGAATTATGTAGGTCCCGATGAACTTATTCCAACAAAGACTAATCCTTTAGTCGTTGAGAATACGAGAGCTCAATTTGATTTTAGAAATTGCAAGCAAGTTAAGCGAGAATCAAAAGAAAAAACGGAGGAAAACTCTTCTATAGAAAGCACTGTATCCGTTGAAGAAAACGACGAAAAGAAAGATGTTCCTAGTCCAACTCCTATCGAAGTAGATATGTTGTTTAGTGTAGAGTCTAATCCATTGATTTCTGAAAATTACGTAACCGACGTAAAATCTTCATCATCAAAAGGTGAAACAAAATATATAGATAATAATAACGTATTGGATGATCAGATTAGTTCCGAAAGCAATATTGATGAAATATTGCCATCTCCTACACTTTTGTTGCAAACCAGTTACACTACCTTTACCTACTTCACTACTATGTATATAGGAAAAGATTCTAGTAAAGTTAAAAGTAGATTAGAGACTATAACTAATGTTGTAACAGAAACAATAACTCCAAAATCTGAACCCGAAGAGGAAAATAATTTGCCCATAACATATTACACAACCTTTACCTATTGGACCACTCTGTACAAAGATAAGTCTACTACTATTACCAGTCGCGAAGAAATAGTTTCAAATGTTGTAACCCCATCAGTGCAATCAATTCCAACAGTAAGTCCTATTGATACCACTCCTATTGACATAGAAAGCATATTGCCTCCAAAAGAACTCGAAGTTCAACTGAAACCTTCTTTGATTGATGATACCTTAGAACAAGATGACGGAAAGGCCACTTTCTACACAACATACACATACTTTACAACATTTTATGCAGGTAACACTTCACAAATTAGAAGTAGTTTAGAAACTGTTACTAATATTGTGGATAACACGAAAGTAGTTGAAGACAATCAGTTAGGTCGGAAAGTACCACTTGGAGCCGTTGACAAAAATTTAATACAAGACAACGGTGAGAAGCCCCATATTGAACCATCTGTCATAAAGGAAGCCATAATCCCGACAAAAGTTCCAGATTCTTCTGCTATAGGATCAACAGTTTTATTAGGAACATATATCGACAATTTATTTGCCGAGGTAAAACCTGAAGATGGTAGTTCACCTGCTCCTGACATTGAGAAAAAAATAATATTCTCTCAAGTTGCTGTTATTTCGGGTGATTCAACAATAGTAACTAGTAACAATAAATCACTGAATAATGAAGACCTTTCAACAACTACAACCTCAACTACTACAAGTACAGAAGGGTCTATTTTAACTCCTACTCCAGAAGTAATAGAGAGTTCTGTAGCAGAACCAGAAACTACAACTGAGTCTAGATTCGATTCCGAGGAAGAGGATGAAACTAATCCTAGAAAGAGAGGTCGCCTTACATTTACAACTAAAAAATCCGCATTTACTCCGGTTATTATACCTTTTGCATCGCGAAACAGACCTACATTCAGTCCAAAGCGTGTACCTTTATTAAGTAGCGCAACCACAATAACTCGTCCAGATTTTACACCTACTATAACAGCTACTCCAACATTGAAGTCAGTCAGGCCATCGGGCAGTTTTGGCGGTAGTAGAAAACAACCTTCGTCTCCTGGACAATCCAGCGCTGGACGCAGGTTCGTTGGTCGGGGTAGCTCATCAGTTATACCATCTGGAAACGTTCCATCAGCGTCAAGATCTGGTGGCGGTTTTATAAGAGGAAGCATACAACCTACTTCGAGAAGAAGTGGATTTAGATCAAGTTCTATACGTAGTAATAGTCTCGACTATGCTAGCAGATCAGCAATACCAAGGATCAGACCTACTGCTTCTTCTAGGTTAAGAGGTGGAAGACAGACTGCTTCTATTATATATCCACCGGCAGAACAAAATGAATTTGAAACATCAGCAACTCTACAAGATGAAAACGCTACAGAGCCTTTAGAAGATGCTACTGATAATCCCGCAAAGTCAACGAATAACCCCTTATTTAGGTTCAGAAGACCACCAGTAGCTAGACAGCCAGGTACAGCTATAACACCCAGGTCTACAACACCTTCTACTAGAAGAAATGTAGCTACGCGTGGAAAACTAACAACAACGACCCGGAGGACTACAACACGTACTACTTCTAATCCGTTACTGGCATTAAGAAGACAAAGACCAAATGCCTTGTTCCCCAGAAGAAATTTGTTTAGGCAACCCGAACCTGAACCTGAACAAGAACTTAATGAAAACGACCCAAAAGATGAAAATGAAGAATTATTAGAAGAAGAAGAAGATTTTAGCGAGGACAATGATTATGATTCTTCGGATAGAAAAGAGCAGCAAGTTCCAACACCTCCTACTCCAGCTCCAAAAAGGAACATTGTGCAAATTAGACCATTCGCATTTAAAAGACGAACAAAGCGTCAAGTAGATTATGGTAACAGAAAATACACTAATTTCCGAAGACCAGGAACTAAATCGCCTAGCACACGTCGTCCAGATCCAGAACCAGAAACGCAACCTCCAACGCCAGCTCAAAAACAGAGACCTAGTGGTCGCTTTAATTCACGTGCTAGTACTAGAACAACTACTGAAGCGGCTCCCAAATCATCTGGAAGGCAACCGTTCATTGTACGTGGTGCAAGCAGTGCTAAGACTACAACAACATCTGCTCCGTCTTACAGACGAAATAAAGCAAGACCTTCATCATCACGAACGACAACTATTTCTTCAAGACCCAAAGCCCCACGTTTGGTAAACAAAAGTCCACAATCTGATAGAATTAGATCCACTTCTTCTCGTTCTACCAGTAGTAGATCAAGAACTAGAACTACTACAAGTCGAGCATCCAGCAGACAGAGGAACTCGTTCGAAAACTTGAGCGGAGAAAGATATAACAATTTTAATAATATACTAAATGATGGTAAGATTACTATCACTCACCAATTACCGATAGAAGTTACAATTCCAGTCGTAAATGGCAAAATTACCGAGTACAAAAATGTATTAACCGCTAAGCCTAGCATTGAAACTTTATTGTTAAATCAGGTATCAACGTCAATTGGGCCTATTGGAAATCAACAGTTGGTTCTTGTTACGGAATCAACAGAACTAGGTGAAAATGGTGTAACTAAGGTAACGAAGTTTGTCCTAAATGAAACTCCGACGACCACAGTTATATTTACACCTACAACGATAAGAGGTCGTAAAACTTCATATTCTCATGTCCTTCCGAGTACCGTTTATAATGTTGAGCCAGTAGTTCAGACACTTGCACCGGAAGTGAATGCAAATGTTCCATTAGCCAATTTGCTACTTTCACAACTTCTGCTAGGAAATCAACAGCCTGCTATAAACCCTCTTCTCGCATTACAAGGACAGGGGCTATTACAGCAGCAACCAGTAGTACAAACACCTGTAACTGAGTACAAAACCAGAACTACATCATATGTCACCACTGTCACTGATGCTAGGGAAACGGTTTTGCCCATAACATTTAAAGGTAAGGCGATATTGACAACTATAGTGGATCCAACTACAAATGTTATAACGGCCACTGAATATATTACAGATACTGTTGTTACAACGCCTACCATTTTGGCACCACAGCCACAATTTAATTCGTTGCTTCTTCCCTTACTCCTTCAACAGCAGCAGCAGCAGCAACAAGCTTTAGCTTTACAAACAGCTAATCCTTTACTGGGACTTGCTCAATCAGATCTTAATCTTTTGCCAAACAATTTAGTGCCAAATAATAATTTAAATAATGATATATACAGTAACAGTCCTAAACCTAATATATTATCAGATTTGAACAGTAACGAAGACTTCGCTGATGATGTTGCTGATAGTGAAGAAGATTTGCCACCCCCTCCTCCACCTCCTACACGTGGTAGAAATAAACCAAAACCGCATAGGCCTTCTCCACCTAAGCATACTAGTGTAGTGACAATATACGTATCTGGTAGACACCCTGGTGAATTCAGCACAGTTTTGTCTACTGTCGTAACAGATGATACGCAAAGTGTAAGGAAACGAGAGGCAATTTTTTATGAAGACGTTAAAATATTGCCCTCCATACTGCCGACAATAGACGAACTTGTTGGTTCTCAGGCTGATAACATTCTTGAAAATTCGATTACATCGGAAGCGAACAAATACTTAGCGAGTTCCCAAGACGATTCCCAAGTTGAGACTCAAAGCCTAGAAAGTATAGTAGGTAGTTTAAGTGAACACATAAGATATGATGCATCACCAACATACGTTATAAAATTGGAAAGGCCGTCAGCGATCCGACAAAACGAACAAAGCTCAGTGGACGATGTCTCATGAAACCCGAACAACTCTTTAGGTGTATAAAGTAAAGTAATGAATTAGTTATTTATTTACATTGTATCATAGTAAGTTAAATACGAATAGTGCCTTATAGTTTTAGCGACTAGCGATAAGAATAAAATACTCTTTTGTACTCCACTCGAATGTTAATAATTAATAAGATCACCGGAAATGTGTATCTTATGTTACCAGACTTGAATTGTATAATAACGGAAATTTTATATCTTAGATATGTAACTATTTTATAATTGTCAATTCACTGCCTAAGAATAACATGTGTGAAATTATATTTTATGATTTTAATTTTACTTCTTGTGTAATACTCGTATTTCTCTTGCTTACATTTGTAAATTGCGGATTACGACTTAAACTGTTAAATAATAAAATGTAACAATAATATCAACGTTTTTTATTTTTTTATTATTTAGGTACTAGTGGCTCAGTAGCGATCGAAATTCGATTGTAAATCATAAAAAAAATCACTTTGAGCGTTGTCTAGGTTCCAATGTCAATGAGTACTCTTATAAAAATCTTTCCTCGGTGCTACTTATTGACAACAATCCGTCCTAAGACTGACATAGACAATGGGAACGTAAATAATAAGTGGTTTATTTAATTCAATTTAAGGTATTTGAAATAATTATTACATATACATTTCGGCATTTTGCACTCCTTCTCTATATAAACTATACGTGTGGGACTTCTTCGTCTGCGCAACGTAGATAATGACACTTTTATACTGCTATGTATAATATAATCAATTGAATACCCACTGTAAAATATAGCAAGAGACATGTTTCAAGTTTTTAAAAGGTCACAGCTATATTTTATTGAATGTTTTAAGAAAGAGCATACTGTTTTTCCTCATTTTTACATTTTAATTATTTTTTATGTACAATAGTTTTTGCAATAGATGATACTATTGACAAAATGCTCATTTTAATTCAAGTGACAATAACTATTTAACTTGCACAACACAACTGAAGTGACAATGACATGAAATGACGATTTAATCTCACGATGACTACACACGAATGGTTGACGATGGTTATAGACTGATATGACTTCGAGCGATTCAAGAATCCCAAGGTCCAATGATGGATGGTTCCAACCCCATTTCCCGCGACTTCCAACTGCCTTTTGGAGGTGAGTTTGTTATATTCTTAATTGTAGCAGTGCATAGTAAAGGACAGGTGTTTTTGTTTATTCGTTTAATGAAACCACAAGTGGGTTTTAGAACTTTACGAAAATGGAATTATCATTGAGTGTATTTTATGAAATACAACTATTAAATATAATTATTACAATATATGAGATCAACTATTAACATATAATAATTATGTGTTGCATAGTTGTATACAATTTCGGCTCACAATAAAAATACACAGATCTGTTCACGTTCGAAAGAAATATAAATTAAAAACTGGATTAAAGTCGAAATGAAAATATCAAAAACACTTGTTTCGTAATTTAGTATTTTGAGTGAATAGAATTATGTAAAAAACGTGCACATACCTATTTAGTTTAATGTACATAGAATGTAGAAATTGAACTGAAGAAGACAAAATATTAGGTTATTATGAAACCTTTAAACATAATGCGTTTTCGAAACAGATGTAAATTTTAAAAATCAATTTACGCCAATGTTTGAAACGCTTATGTTTAAAATATAACGTTTTTGTCTGCTTCGGTGAATTGAACAATGATAAATAACATATATACATAGATACTTAGTAAGTAGCTAATAACTGAGTTAAAATTTCTTAAGACAGATGTTGAACATTTCGTCATTTTACTGTCTGGTTTAATGAACGTAATATCATGAATTACATTTACATTTCATTTCTCAATTCGAAATAATGTTTACACATTGTTTGCATACGTGTTTTATAAGTTAACATGTCCATAGTGTCCGTTAACATCTGTCTTACTGTATTTTTTAAATGTACTAACTGTTGCACATATTAATTAGATGCAGTTTTCGCTTTAGTATTCTAGTTTATGACGACATGACAATAGGAGAAGAAGGTAAGTAGTTTCCGATTTTAACTATTCATAACATAAGAACATAGCATCACGCCTGTAATCCTCGAAGGGAGGCAGAGGAGTGTAGTACACTCCCACGTTTCACCAGTTACGTTTTCATCGCATGGAATAGGCGGTCAATCTATTGCTATACAATGAGCATAGATCCAGACTTTTAATCAATACTAGAAAATTTAAGTTAGAAAAATCTAGTAATTTTCAACTCAGGTTTGGAACCCAGTAGCCCTCGATCAGCGGTCGTGCTTTCAACCACTTGACCAACAAGGCAGTCAAAATGTTTCATTTTTGTATTAAAAATTTATTTTGAACTGACCTTTTTCTTAGTAATGTTGCGATTTTTTAAATATTTCCAATTGATAGAGTTAATATAAAGTGTACATACATAGTACAGAAATGTGTAAAATTTTCTTATTTGAAATAATCACGTTAAATTAATTTTAGATTAATATTAGTATACCTATTAGCGCTAAATACTCATATAATATTTAATATATTTACAGCTTTTAATACAAACGCAATCGTATACGATAATACACCTTGGAGACCTGGCAGAGATGTTGAAGATAGGGCAACTCTTGAAGAAGATGAAAGGAAACTGAAAAACCTCGCAACGAGAATAATGTCCAATGGCGTTGAGGTTCTAGTGAAGGACAAAAGTGCTGACGGAAAACAGGAACAGGTATGCATGTACCATCTATGTAAATATATGTACTTATGTATATTCTTAATAAATCTTAATGTTAAATAATTCGTGGATTTTTCATTTTAATACGAGTACAATCATTAAGATCTATGTACGTAAGCTCTGTTCTTTGTTTGTTTGTTTTTGTTGTACGCTTTCAATGTTGCTTCAATTTCATTTACATCAATGTTGCTTTTATTTTCTCAGCGAAAATTTAAGTTAATGCACATAGCTTCATTGGAACCATCGCACTACCACGCGAGTTTACCGTCACCGCTTAAAAAATCATTGTTGTCATCCGCTGTCGCAACTGTCATAAACCATCAGCACATGAGCGCGATGTTTCCATTACAACAACTAATGAGACACAATTACATAATCAAGACATGCATGACCACATTCACATATCTGACCACAGTAGTCCAGAACAAACGGAGTGCAATATCAACGTTCGAAACCATAGTGTCCGTTGTGACAACAGAATCGTTGACGAATCTTTACGCTACTGATGTCGTACCAGATTTGAAACCGACGAAAGTAAGAGCTTGTTGTTTTTGGAACCTCCATCCAACCAAAATACCCTGGGTTCCAAAGGTTGGATTCTTTAAAATCGGTAAAATTGACTCCCGGACACTACCACTTCCAGCATATAACAGTCACTCACATGTCTCACATTATTTACACTCCATTGTTTTTCCTTTCTAATAAATGTTCTGTCCTTAACTATCTGCTTCGAATAAACGGTGGGTATATATAAAGTCAGACTAGCATTTTTTGACGTGATAAACGTTTTCATATAGGTACTCTTTTTATCCGTCAATAATACACTTGTAAACAGATGTGACTAATATTATTGATTTATATTGTTTTCGTTTTGTATTCGGTTTGAAATAAAGGACGTTTTGGTTGTATAAAATACTTGAATAAGTGCCATTTGTTTGTCAATGTTACGGTAATATGAGGTCATTGAAACTATTTTATATTATGGTTTATTGTTTTAATGAAAGCGCTCATAATGTAAGACCGGTTATCATCGTTTTTTCGTAACTCATCCAAAACATAAAACTTCGACTTTTTTTTTAGTTACCCTGAATAATATGATTTTGACTGATGTATTTTGGTTACTTATTGATTACAATCAATATATTACATTTACTACATTTAATTATTTTTCAGACGAAATTTATGGAAGTTAAAACAATTCAACCGTCTGCACATAGTAATATATTTGCAAGCAATATACAGAAGATTGACAAAAGGATTGACAGTCACGAGGACGAATCTTTTGATATTATACAGCCATCCGAAGTGAGCCATATGCCTTGTACAACAACTTCATGTTCTTGTAGCCATACAAAAACCGAAAGTTTAAATGCCCAGTATACAAATGATCCCTCAATTGCAGCAACTGATAAATACAATATGAAAATAACCAAATACGGTACATCTAAGATAGATATTAAACCTACCAGTAAGGAATCATTCAACACGAAAACTCAGTATCATCCTTATGATTATGAAAATATTTCGCACGTGACTCCAACAGACAAAATGGTTGAAAAATACACAGAAGTTGTTAATGATTACTCCGATGAAAAAGATGGAAACTCCCTAGAAGTAAGTGAATTATTGACAAATGAACAGGCTCCTTCACCTCCCAAAAATAATAAAATAGCAAATAACAAGGTTCCAGATAGAAATAAACCGGAAAAAGTACAAAAACCTAACAAAAACAAGTTAGTAGTAGCCGAACTACTAAAACTTGGATCCCTAGGTATTAAAGGATTATCACAGTTAGCACCAGTACTAGAAAAAATGACCGGTGGCTTTATTAAAAGACAAGATACTGAAAAAACGACAACGACAACTTCTAAGCCTGATATAAAATTGACACCTTATAACATGAACAAAAGAGTTGACAGTGATATTGAATCAAAACATAATAATTTTCCAATTTATATACCTGTGGATGAATTAGAGACCTCAGAATCTCAAATAGCTTTTACAAATGCTACATTACATCAAAACATTGCTTGGGCTACAGAATATAAACAACCCAAAGCGCATAACGCATTACCGAAAATTGTCCATGAAAGTCCTCTTGTTAATGGCGGCATACCAATCAGTCCCGGAGAAATAATACGAGCTAATTCCGATGTTATTGTTGGAAAACCAGCAGTTGGAGGACCCCTTACATTGGCTGCAAGTGGCATCAAATTGCAAAACCCAGTAAATCCTCCTCCATTAGACAGTTTCATGGCTAATGATGAGCAATACATTGTTAAAGAAAAACCTCCTCGTAGTAGCCAAGGCTTAGTTGATATAAAAGTAGACGATTCATTTGACTTAAGACCTCCTGATTTACCTAAGATAAAACCAAAGCCAATGAGAAATATACCGAGGCCAGGAGCATTTTTTGAACACCAGAATTCTCCTGCAAACAGTAAAATTCCAACTCATATTCCTACCATAATCCATGCTGCAAATGATAATTTGATGAAAACTGAAAAAATTAAGAATTCTAATATAGGAAACCATGGCAGGCCATTATTTTTGGATTATATACCCTCTCTGGCTAAACCTATAAATAATTTGCCAATCGAGCATCATGTTGAATTTCGGCCATCGAGAGAAGAAAGTAACGCAGAAGTACCCGATAACAGTCCTAGTTCATCCGAAATAATCGATACAAGACTACGAACAGATGGTGCATATGTATTGTCTGCTAATTCTGAATCTGTGAATAAACCATTTTTAGTAGAAATACAACCGTCAAGAGTTGCAAATGTACTGATTCCACACGGAAGTTCCACGGCTCTTGTCTTTGCTGGATCATCAGAACCTCATAAAACTGGGGATTATATTGACGATCCGTTACCTTATCCAGAACCAGGATATTTTGGAAGCTTTAGCATAGATGCACCACAAATGACTAATGTTCATAATGTAGCACCAAATAATAAAAACAACGTTATAGTCAAACCCAGCATTCAACCTTCGACGGATAATCATAATAATGTCCCACCAATTTATAAGGAAGCATCAATAAGGAACGATTTGAAAATAAAATGGAATAATAATAAAAGACCTACAGACTATAACAAAATACCTCCTCCTGTTAGTAATCAAGAAACTCATATACAAGTAGGACCGCAGATAGCTTTGTATAATCCTGATATTTATAAAGGTGACTTTAATAAATACAATAATAATCCTGGTAAGGTAAGTTCAGCTATTAAACCAAAAGACGGTAAAGAAATTATTGACAAAGAATATGAAAATTATTTGGCGGTGCCACCTCCTCCTCCACCGAAAATGCATTTTATTCAAGAAAGTCATTACGACAGTAGTAAACCATACAGCCAACGACCGATAATTCATACTAAACCTGTTCAGGACATGAAAATATTTTTAAATGTTCAGCATCCAATATCTAAAACCACCAATAAGGAACAGTTGCCTCCGAAAATTACTTCAGAAATTTATTTTGCATCTCAAATGCCAAACAGTAATCCAACACCTACCTATACAGTTCAGGTGCCACACTCAGCATCTCATTTTACGGTTACTAAAACTAGACCCACTCAAATCGACACATATACGCCATTAGATAACCATAACCAGTATCAAAATTCATTCTCGGTGGTTTCTTCGCCTAGTTTTGGAAATACAACTATAAATAACTTTATAGAGAAGGATAATACTTATGCTGTTACATTAAATACTGCTACAAACGTAGCTAACAGTGGTGATACAGTACAGGTAATTGGTTCAAGTGTAGCAGTACCAATAAATACTGAAACACGAAACGGAGAAATAAATGCCAACATTCCTATCGGGACTAATTTTGCTATTACGGTTGAAGATAATCCTGAAAATTATGAAAGTTTTAACATAGTTGGAACTAGAAGTCCGTCTATTATATATGATGACCGTAGTCGTGTGCCCATAAAAATCGAAAATAATGAATGGAATAAGACAATAAGTACGAGGAACGCGTCAAAACATGAATTTAACAATATTAACCAAGATACAGAATATACTAGACACAAATTACAAGCACATATTGGTATGTCTGAAACACCGATACCACCATCTTTAAATAGTCATGCAAATTTCCCAATGACAAATGATCTTACTACTGAGAGAAACCAATTAAATATTAAACCAGTGACAGAGTATGTTAATGATATAAAGATAATAGACCAAAGAAGGCCAGCGAAACTTATACCAAATATTCCAACTAATTCTCATGGTTGGTATTCAAGCGTACTAAATGAAAATAGCTTAAAGAATATAAATAATATGAAGGTAGAAGCTACAACAAGGAAAATAATACCATTAACCTATGATTATAATAAAGAGAATGCTCCAAAATTTGGAGAGAAAGTCAGTAATGTTGGTATACCTCCAGCAGAATTTTGGGGGAAAACTGTTTTACCAGTAATTAATAACTTTAACATAGGAAAACCGTTTTCAAAGAAACAAGAAGCAGATAAAGTTATTTCAAGTACTACTGCTGCTCGGCCTAATTACATTAATTTCGATGTAGAGCAACCTGCTTACGATATACCAGTAAGAGACAACAGTGA
>DWDT01003973.1:0-11723 GCA_018245595.1 Microceris scylla | reverse complement strand
TCCCACGTTTCACCAGTTACGTTAAGTCCCATGGAATAGGTGGTGAGCCTATTGCCATTCATCGGGCACATATCCAGTACCATACTACTTATAATACATTAGCTAATTCAATATCATAAATATAGAAATACATACGTAAGTATACTTTTTATAACGTTAAAATGGAAACATAGTAAATTAAAATATATCATCGAAAGGGCTGTCCTATAAAGACCGTATAGATCTCAATGCAATAACGGAAAGCGATTTCTTCAGAACATGTTTGCCGTTTGACCGAAATACGACCGCAATGTATACGTGTCTTGGACATTTTGTAAGAAGATGTGAGTCCCGGCATTGCATTTGAAATTATGCTGAAAATACATCAAAATTGTTCAAGTAAGTACAGTATTATTTAAATACACACACATATTCATATATTTAAAAGATATGCATTTCAAATTTCCGTAAATTTAACACGATCATCATCATCGACCCATTTACCAATCGATGTTGAACACAGGTTTTGTTTCAGCATTAGAAGCCATAGTGTGGCACACTGGTAAAGTATGGGGTGGTAGATTTCACACGCTCTAGAAAATATTATGGGGTAAAATATACTCTTAGGGTTGCAGGTTTCCTCATGATGTTTCAATCCCCGTTACACAAGTTTTGTTAACAGATGTACCTTAGAATTTGAGCTAAGGACCCCTGAAGGCTCAATTGTAAGCAATTCGCTATCGTTGCTTATATGAAGTACACTTAAACTGTAATTTCAAATGATTGTAGCATGATTACAAGGTTATTTA
Source organism: Microceris scylla (assembly GCA_018245595.1). Classification (NCBI taxonomy): domain Eukaryota; kingdom Metazoa; phylum Arthropoda; class Insecta; order Lepidoptera; family Hesperiidae; genus Microceris; species Microceris scylla. The sequence continues at coordinate 10,935 of DWDT01003973.1, read as the reverse complement.
TAAAATATTTCATTCAAGGCTGTAAGGTAGAACCAACTTACTGTATCTTTTTTGATTTTTTTATGTTATTTAACTTAATGTATTTTAACATATATTACACATGAGTTTTAGCGTTCTGCAGATCTTCTTTACATAAACTGTAAATATGTATATAAAATGAAACCTCGCATTTATCTGAGCAATAAAATTAAAACACGGTGCAAAAATTTTCATTCATGTAATAATATATAAATAAAAAAAACTATTACCAAAGTAAGCGTTACTTATGTCACAATAAAAAATAAACGTTAAGAATTGCAATAAATACTAAGTATTTAAGATAAAATACAAATTCTATGTCAAATACCATTTCTTTTTAAAAAATATATAGATTAATATAAAATAGTGCAGTTCCAAATGTAGCATCAAAGGATTGCACTTTTGACGCGGAACTGAAACGGTAAATGCAATATTGGAGTGCATTTTCTCTGCAACGTATTTGACATTTGACGGAAATACGACACAAAGTATATTTCTGCTGTTCGCAGAGGTTCATGTTCTGGCGACGTTTGTAAGAAAACGTGAAAACGGACCTTGCATTCGAAAATTTGTTGCAAATTAAGTTCGTTTGTATTTTTACTGCAATTAGTGTTGACGTAGCTCGCTAAGAGCAACGCATGTTCAGAATGTTCAATATAATTTAGCATCTGAATGTAATTTAGTTGATCTAAATTGAATTTCAGTTTAAAGTGATCTGGCGCTCTTTACCTACATATTGGTTTTCTAAGATTATGGTTTAAAACTGTTCACAATTTTGTCGTTAAAATATCATATTACAATAGTAGTAACAAACAAAGATCTGGTTAAAGTGAATTTCACTTACCACCTTTTATTTTTATCTGATATTTTATTTGCATTGAATATATTAGAGATGTTATGTTATGTCTTCGGCTTGTCGCATCCAGCATCTGTCTGCAGCCTTTCGCAGAGCGTCATCCCACCGGGCCGGAGGGCGTCCTACACTACGTTTGCCGTGCCGCGATCTCCACTCTAGGACTCGCCTACTCCACCGGTTGTCTGTTCTCCGGCAGATATGCTCAGCCCATTGCCACTTCAGTGAGCTAATCCTTCGAGTTATGTCGGTAACTTTGGTTCTCTGTCGGATAGTATCGTTTTTGATCCTATCGTTCAGAGAGACTCTGAGCATAGCTCGCTCCATAGTTCGCTCAGCGACTTTGAACTGGTGGACTAGGCGCACCGTGAGTGTCCACGTTTCAGGTCCGTATGTCATGACCGAACGGACATATAATATTACTGGTAGGATAGGGCGCGATGGCGCTCATTGGGGAGACCTATGTCCAGCAGTGGATTGACATAGGCTGATGGTGATGATGATGATATTTGAGATATATTGTGAGAGATATGTTAGAAAGGTCTATGTCCACCATTGGACGGGAGTAGGCTGGTGATAATGATGATGACATTATCATTATATACATCGCTTATTGTTTTTTTAAGGATTGTTTTAAAGATGTATTCGTCGAAGTTCGAATCTAGCCGAGAGTTCAAAACTTTCTCTATTTCAAATTTTATCCAATACGATTCAGCTTTGTGATGTTATATTTGAATTTCACAGGAACCTTTTATTTTCTGAAATAAAAATATATTTATGTTACTCGCAGTAACATAACCTGTTTCTATGGAAAAACACGTCAATACGTTGCTCCGCTGCTGTGTAAAAGGAGGACAAACTAACAAACCAACATATCCACTTTTGCATTCGTAATAATAGTTCCAGCTTTACAATGAAGTTATATAGATATTGTATGATTTAAAGCAAAAATATCCAGAGGAAATAGTACAATTTTTATATGATTAAGACACGAATTTATATAGAGTATTTATTTTAAAAATGTACATTCGCGTAATTTAAATTTTAATTGTTAAAAAATATTTACAAACGTGTTGTTATTTAAACAATGTATAGGATAGTTTTAAGTAACTTTTATTTTTTAATTGACAACAGTTGCATATGAATTCATAGTGGCTCCTCAATTCGTTGTCTATTCGTCTACAAATGGCTGACACGATTGTATTCACGGACGGAATTTAACAATGCTCATGAATTTTAATTATTATGATGATCGGCTTTATTAACGGAGTTCGAAATTTAATTAATCCCATTCTTCCCTGAATTCGATAAGATATTATGAGGAACTTTTTGGTTGACCCTTTAGCGGCTTTAATCTTATTGTTCGACCTTAAAAGTTCCGGAGAGATTATGAAATTTCGCGTTGGCTTATCTAATTTTCATGTTAAGCGGTTACCTCACAACCGAACTGTCTTAGAAATTGAAATAGAAAGGGTTAAAGGGGAAAATTAGTTATATATAGAAATCATTTAATAATGTAAGATTTGAATACACCTCGATTCGTCATTCAAGTTACGTGGAAAGTTAGACGAGGTTCACAGGTTAAGATGAAGGAGAAAAGACACTCAATTATGTGAAGGTAGATGTTAATTTATAGACTTTAACTTTACAGGAATATATATTACATATCGTAATAAGTATCTCCTATACCTAATAGTCATTGCAGAATGTCTTCGTGGTTACGAAGAGAATCTCTCGGAGAGTCAATACTTCTATATAGATTTGGGTGACATTGTGTGAGTGTTCTCTTTGAAGTCGAGCTTTATAACAAAATACTTCAAGCTGTTTGGTTTCATAAAAAAAAAATTTCTGACGTTTTTTATTTTTCCACGGCTTGAATATCAATGCCTTTAGATATTTATAATAAGCAAAACGGTCGAACGAACTAGACTTTGAACGCAATTTACGGATCCTTAATATTCTTTACGATATGTCCTCGCTACTGCTTTAGAGTGTATTTGTACACAAGACCTAAGATTTATTCGTCTCACGGCTTAGTTAAGATTTCCAGAAGCTAGCTCGAAATCTTTTCTTAATTTTGATGAGTAAGTTACCTTCCACGTAATACAAAGCTTTGAGAATCGGATCGAGCTGATGTTTATATCGAAAGTATAGCAAATTAATTTTGGCTCCCCTTTACGTGCTGTGATATTGGGACTAAAATATTTGGGTAATAAGAAGTTGCCCGCCCATGTAACGTACGTCCGGCCTTTTCGCTCGGTTACTTAACAGAGGAAGCTTATAAAACATTACATACTTATATACATATATATGTTCACGCCAACTCCCATACGGGATAGGTAGAGAGCACGGAGTGACAAATATTTCTATCCTTGCAGACCTGCCGTGCTCTTTCACATTAATCAATCTCTTCATACATGCATGCCGCTTTCGGAGACTTCTAACTCCCCAAAATTCCTCCACTTTCAAATAAAAAGCTGATTCCATAAGCGATTACGTCATAACGGATGAAAAATGACTTTTCAAATCCGGGCAGCACTTTGAACTGTTACCGCGCTAGCACTCAAGATGAATTGTTGAAAATTGACGTCAAGATAAGGTATATTAAGAGCACTTTTTAAAATTTCCACATTATTAAACTACAAACTTTCAATCTAAAATACAATAAGGGTGTTGCTGATCAAAAGGAAAACGACAACTGAATTGTAATTTCCACATTACCAGGAGCAAAGAAAATACGAAAAGCAAAAAATTGTCAGCCATTGAAGGAAAGATCTTTTGACAGTATGACAGCTATTACAATTTATTTACATTCTATTAACGCAATTTTACGATTAAAAAAAAAATTTGTTAAATGTGCTGCCGCTCTTTGAAACATTTCTTGTATTGCAACACCAATCAATATGTGAACTAATATAGATTGGAAATCTCCTTTTTAATTAAAAATGTCAGTTGCTTTTATATAACTTCTAAACAGCTCTACTTCAGTAAATCTGGCAATTTCAATAGGCGATATTGTTAAAGACGCATTCTTTTAAAATTGATACTATTATTAAAATTATCTTGATTTCTGTCTGATAAAGAAATAAATGTATTTTAATATATATAATAACGTAGAAAATAGACAAATCTAATTATAATTGTACAGAAACGGTTATGAAAGTTACAATTACTAGTCGTTAAAAAAACAAAAAATATATCTTATAGGTTTTGTTGTTTGTAATAAACTGGTATAATTGCAATAAAAAATGTACATTAATTCGTTTATCACACGTTATATAAAAATAACAAATGAACTTTTATTTCTCATAGCGTGTAGGCAAGGAATATTTTATTATTCTCAGCTATAAATTTGGACTTAAAATGTAGCATTCACTTATTTTGCTTGAATTATTTTTAAACAGAAAGTACTAACACACTTTTATAAACATGGTATACTGAAGCTTAAGGCTGTGTTACAGTGTACACAAGTTAAAAAAAAAAAAAAAAAATTTCTTTGATGCTATACATGTAAATATAAGACCTATTTACGGTTGGGATATTATTTTGTTGACTTTGACTTTGATTACCATAGGAGTATATTAAATGTAATTAAAGTATTATCTTTGGATTTACTGGATACAGATTAATAATTTTCAATTCTGAAACAATAAAATCTGCCACGATAATCTATGGTGAGCTGTTGCAATGTGTAGTATGTACACAATAATCATTATAAAACAAAATAAATATTGTGGTCGTTAAGAAGCGCCTCTAATTCTATGAATAAATTTTGAGAAACGTTCATGAATGGTATGAAATATTTTTGAGCCTTACAGCTAGGTAGAGTGACGATATACGCGTGGCTGGCCGTGGTTGGATGCGAAGAGCTGAAAATCGAGCTCAGTGACGTGCTATTGGAGAGGCCTATGTCCAGCAGTGGACGGAAGTAGGTTGATAATGAATGAATAAATGAAAAATATTTGACAACTTCCGTAAGATGTTTAATATTGTTCGTGCAATGTTTATTTTCTACCAAAAACAAGGATTGGACATATTATTTTAAATAGCGAATAGACGTTTCAAACCAATCTCAAATACAATTAGCATTGCAGCTAACGTCAATGATAAATAACTTGTAACCCTGTTTACTAATCTAGCACGCTGTGATATTTTTCTTTCGAACTGCATTTACCGAGTCAAACTAAGAATTTCGCAGAAGTTGTCAGATTCGCAATCGTGAGATCGAATGCGCGTGTAAATAATTTTATGGATTCTACGTATTTGTCACTTGAAACTAATACAGTTTAGTGCCTGCCACATTTTTTTAGTTAGTTTTGTTAGTTTAGTTTAGTTTAGTTTTGTAGTTTTCATTTCATGAACGTCGTCGGACTTTGCAGTCGTCAGTTCGTTAACGAGCGCCGATAATTAATGGTAATTTCGTATCAGTGAATCGGAACGTAGCGAAACAATGCTCAAAATGTTCTCATCTTAAAACGAAGATACCTTTATGACATCCCGCCTGTAATTCCTCGAAGGGATAGGCAGAGAAGTGAAGTGCATCTATGTTTCACGTTACGACCCCATGGAATAGGTGCGAGCCTTTTGTTAATAATAATAACAGTTACAAGAAAAAAAAATTGTTACAGAAATGTACATGAACGAATGCGCCAATATGTAACTTGTTAGATTGTTAAAAGACTTAAGATTCAGTTAGTTCAGCTTGGTAAACATCGCAGAAGACATGAGATCCTTACCTAGATGCTGGTTTTGTCTATAAAATCTACGGTTGCGGAGTTCTGCGCGAGTAAAGATCTATTACTACTTTCCAGTACCGTTTGTAGCTCCTGTAACAAGAATAATGCAATTATTCTTCGGTGTTCTTTTTGCAAAACAAACCCACGGTACACTTTGTTCTTCCGAGTTAAAGCCGTTTATTAGTCTAACAATACGAGCGCTAAATGTTGCGCAAATTTTATGTCTTCCATATAGTTTCACTATTGTTATAACTTTCATGAAGGCGCCTCACACAATTATCTCTTTAACGACAAAATTTAATGTCTATTTCAAAGAGAAAGTAACATATTTTAAATTTGAAATATGTTATTAAAAATATGTGTTTGACACAGATAATTGTGTGTGAAAGAAAAACAAATCGGATATACAATGCGAATGTGGATTTGCAAGTCCTGAGAAGACCAATACTACTTTGACCTAATTGGTCAGTGGCATCTGGCTTGTGGGTGAGTCAGAAGTCTCCGAGACCGACGTAGTCTGAGAACAGCGATGAATATAGAAGAAATAGGTTAGGTCTGTAAGGATAGAAATATTAGGCTCTCAATGCACTCTGCCTACCCCGCATAACAACAATAATTATATAATTTTATACGTCCTCAGTAGTGCGATGCAATAAATGCAAGTACTTCGTTTTACACGATTGTAATATTTTCCCTGCATTCATGGCCACTGTTTATTGCAGCAACGAAACTTATAAATCAACCCCCAATATGTCCCATTGTGTAAATCAGTTTCGGATAATAATGATTGATAGCAGAAATCGTAAATGCAATTTGTTTAAAAGTTCGCAATACGTCCAATAAATGTCTCGTGTCATAAAACATGTTTCGTTGAAAGAGATTTATTTTTATTATTACACATGTTTGTACATTAAACATTACCAGTTTTTTTATTAATCATGTTATTATTATATTAACACGCCAGTCACTTTACGGGGTAGACAGAGAGTAGCGTATACCAAGTATCTCTGTCCTTACAGACTTCGCGTGTTACTTTACATTCATACACTCCACTCCAACGATATTTGCGATGTAATTATTATTGTTATTACGGCCTTCGACGACGATTACTCACAGTGTAGGCAGAGAGCACATATTGCCATACATTCTATCCATATAACCCGACGTGCTGCTTCCGTAATATTGCTTCTACAATACTATTGGTATTAAATAGGTTTGCGAGTTATTTAAAACGGATGAGTTTTTATTTGGGGCTTCGTATTCGTTGAAAAATCTGTTTATTTCTGGAACCCGTGGGAACTTCGTGTAATCATTAAAGTTATGGACAAAGTTTCAAGTCAATATTTCCAACACGGCTTCAGGTACTGCATTGGTTTATATTTAAATTTACTTCTATTCTATGGTAATGAAAACTTTGTTGGAGAAAAAATTACATTGATTTATATACTGCTATGTTTTGTGATCAAATATAAAACAAAACAATAGAAATAAAGGTCGTCATAGACGGTGCAATATTATCGGTGCAATAACATGTCTTGCTATACCAAGATGTGTCTGTTCACAAATCTAGACGAAAAAACGCACAAGTACGCACGCACGTGCACGCACGTGCACCCAAGCACACACACACGTACCCGCACACGCACACGCACACACACACAGACACACATATATATTTCCCACAGACACACATATATATACCCATTATAATTCCACTGTTGGAATACGGGTCTCCTCTCATATCGACAGCGTTAAGGCCATAGTCTGCCACGCTGGCCAAGTGCGGGTTGGCAGACCATAATATATGTATATAATATAGCTATGTGAGTGGTCACGCTAGACTTACTATAGAACATGTGTTATTATATGCATATTGTAGTAGATATGCCTTGCTATAATAATATAATATATACTATAGCCCCGTCTGTGAGGAATTTAAATGCACGTTCAGCTATTGTGAACGTCATATACGTTACGCGAATAATTTAAGCGAATTATTCCTTTTGGGACTCTGGTAATCACTTTTCCGATTAACATCGCCGTGTTTTACATAAAACGCTCGTTTAACTTAATGGCTGTCATACCAACTAATCGTAAGGGACTGGTTTTACTGTTGCCGAATAATGTCTAGTGAATAGAGTGGGGAATGAATACTGAAAAGCCCCGCGGGACAAATATACCTATCGGGCACATTAATGGTAGTAGCAGGGAGTCAAATAGAGATAGTAAATAGATAATTGTTAGTTTGTTGTTATTAACAGAACAATGAATAGTTTTTAAAGTTAATGTGTTCATTTTTCTGGTCTAGCAATGTTTCTATTTTATTGGAAATCTATGAAGATACTGATGAATAGTATGTAGAGAATATGAAGAAACTTATGAATGTAGAAGAAGCACGTCAGCTGTTCAAGTATCTATATAGATATTTGACAACGCTTCGCCCTCTACCCATTCATTTAAGGTCTTGGCGTAATATATCATTACATGGAGATGACCTTCCCTACTCATTTGCATTTATTAATTTTTCTACTACTACGAATACTTGTGCTGATTTAGCTGTGGTGATGTGATCTTCTCTGGTCAGAAACTAAGCTAATCGCTATTCGTTGGAACTGAAGCCAGCGGTTAAACCATCGAACAAACTAATCATAACACTGATCGGTATTTGAATCACGTTTGCGCCGCGCTGCAAATATCCAGCTGCTGATTCGCACTACGGCGTTCGCGCAACGGAAATCCAAAATGCAGAAATTGTGTGTGATTTATAAGCAGTTTAACTCATTTTTGTATTGCAAATGTTTATATCGTGATTTCTTTAAAGCCAAAGCCATAGTCATAAACTATGAATGTGTTATTATTATTATTAGTTGTTGCCTACAGGCTCTTAGCTGGTGTGGGTGAATGTGGAATTAATCTTTATCATTTTAAGAGCGGAGAGTCGTGGAATGATAAATGGGTTGATGATTATAATAAAAAAATGTATGTACCTATTTTATGAATATTTCATGGTTCATTATTATCATTATCTATTTTGTCGTTCCACTCTTAGACACAGGTCTCAGAGTGAGAAGGATTAAGGCCATACTCAGCCACACTGGCGAAGTACGAGTTTGTAGACTTCACACGCTTTAGAAATCTTTAACCATTATTATAAACTTACTTACTTAAATTTGTGTATACAATAAAGTTCTTACTTTATAACTAATACAAACCGATACAAATTCGGTCACATAAAATACAATTTAAACCTTTCATTTAACATTCTACCAAGTAATTACAAGTTTCTAGGTCGAACCACTTAGATTGCCAAGCGGCCATCTTGTTTACGATTAGCACGGTTTATTTCGTGAATACTACGGCCGAAGAAAATTCTTAAAAAAGGTTTTTGAATGTTATCCATTAGATAAAACGCACAAAACGCTCACACAAAAAACGGGAAGGCAACCGTTAAACTTAAATTTAATCATATGATCCATGAGTTAAAGTCTTTCATTTAAATTAATAGGCATTCTTAACAAAAGCTGAAACGTAGACATTACTCGTCAGAAAAATAAAAAATATAACATTGTTGAATCTAAAAAGAATCTAACGAATTACAAAATTAGTAAACATCTCAGAAGCTTTTGTAAGCAAATGCATAATTTCACATGAAAAACAGCTTAGATTTGTTCAGACGAAATTAAAAAGTATGACGAGAAATACAATTGCTTTGCTTCCATTTGCTCGGGTCATGACGTTTTGTATTATTTGTTTTTATTAAGGCTCATTTATAAGGAAAACCGCGGGATATTATGCTTTATGAAAATATCTTTTCTGATTTGCCACTCTCAAACAGATGAACATTAAACTTGAATATTATTTTGTTTCTTAATAATAGTAGTCAAGCCAAACTGTAATTTGCTTTTTTGAGGTTCGTTTCCTTTTAATAAGGAGATTAATATTGTGACGCTAATATGCGTAGTTAGACGTAATCAATTAAAATCATTCTAAAGGCGCAGAAGCTAATTAAAATCTTTATTCAAAGCTTTGAAGCATACTTTATTAGTTTTTCATCTCATATTATAAGTATTAAGATCCTAAAGTGATTTGAAAATTACAAGGTAATGTAACGTAATGTAAAAGCGGGAATAGGTCAATAAGACAATAGTGCACATGAGCACTAACCAGGAGATGATCATTTCGCAGATGAACACTAATCAGGAGATGATCATTCGGCAGATAAGAACTAATCTGGAGATGATCATTCCGCAGATGAGCACTAACCTGGAGATGATCATTTCGCAGATGAGCACTAACCTGAAGATGATAATTCCGCAGATGCGCGCTAATCTGGAGATGATCATTCGATACATTACAAACACACACCTCCGGCACTTTACTCTTTCGTTCGTTCCTATGCTCTTTCCAATGCTTTCACGCTCGTTCGCTCGTTTTTATCTTTAAGAATTGTAAAAATAAAAACGTTGCAGCAGGTGTAAAAACATTTTTCGATCACCGTTAGAACTTGTTTATATGATGTACACCTACTCATATTATGGTAATAATAAAACTAGATTTTAAATATTTAGAAACCATATATAATGAACAATGAACCGACCGTATCATGTATTATAAGAGCTTACAACTTGTGATAGAACGTTAAGTCTATTTTGTTCAGACTGATTATATTATATGATCTGACCAAGAACGTTGTATGTATTTTAAAGTTAAAGCTGCATCGTAAAGAATGTTAAGCGTTTTATAATAATAAGAATAAAAGCTACATGTAAGATATTTATTCGTCCCCCAACACCCAGTTCTACCATAAATCTGTGCCATCTTGAATATAGTTTGCATTATTATGCAAAGTCAACTGCCAAGGCGCGTGCGAATAAAGAATTGCTTATAACTTTTGGAATTTAAGTAGCTTGTGTATTTAAATGTTTATATATTAAAAAATAATTACACACTTTGTAATTAAATAAGATTACATAATAAATTACAACATTCGGTGGCAAAGCATTGGCCACTTCTCGGGTGTTACAAATATCCATAGCCGACAGTGACAATTTATTAGCAGGTATGCCGTCTATATGTTCCGTGGGTTAAATATAAAAAATACAATTTTTTTTTTCGTTCATATTTTATAGCCCGTTTTGTCGAATAATAAATTAATTTATTGTACATCATTTTATAAATGACATGAACAAACATAAGTTTGGAGGTAGTTGTATTTAACTGAAAATTCTTACTTATATCTATGTATATATATAAAATATATTTTAACGTTATTTCAAAAGCTTATTGAAAAACTTTTATTTAAAAATACATATGTCACTCATTGCTTAG
>DWDT01003972.1:0-11724 GCA_018245595.1 Microceris scylla | reverse complement strand
ATCAGGTGACCCGTTTGCTCGTTTGCCCCCTACTCTATAAAAAAAATAAAAAAAACTCCCACGTTTCACCAGTTACGTTTACGTCCCACTATGGAGTAGGTGGTGAGCCTATTGCCATGCATCGGGCACATATCCAGACTCCGCACCACTCATAGAAAATCTAAATTAGAATTTTTTTGTACTGTTCGACCCGGGTATCGAACCCGGGACCTCCCGATCAACAGTCGCACTTGCAACCAACACGACCAATGAGGCAGTCACAAAAAAAATAATAAAACAATTAATTGACACAGTATATGTCACAATTATATATACAGTTCCCAAGAAGTTAAAAGAAGACCAGGTCAAAAGACTTTTTAATAGAAGAGCAATTTTAAGAGAATCGTAGCCGATGGAAAATCGTGCTCTATGCTTGCCTCTATGGAAAAAGACGTCACTTTAAATACATACATAGGTATATTGATACCAGTACTGCAGACCGAGGAAATTCTCGACAAATGGTTTCAATGTAAGCAATTTCTTTGCAATTATTCGCACAATTTTTTTTGCACACCGTATTTGAAACTTATAAATGAATGTATCTAAATTACTAATAATATGCGTTAAACACACGTACGTTTTATCATTAGGGTTTGTGTTATCGAACCAGTTGACTGTATAGTCGCATAATACAATTTCGTGAGCGGGACATGTCGGTGCTTAAATATTTTTGGACGTCAGCAACACTGGTGATAGGTCAGACTACGTTCCATTTAACATTAGATTTTATGATCACTTAATCATTGTATGAAAGGGAATCTGTTTTAATGTATTTAAAAATATGGTTTTTTTTTTGTTATCGCCTAAATACCGACCAGTGTTTAATGGAGGCTAATAAAACGTAAATATTATATGCTCAAAAATGAAAGAAAGACGAACTGTGCTTCTAATATATGTGTTGTTAATTGTTTTATAAACTAGAATCAAAATAACACTAATTTATGAGGAAATTTAAACAAAATCCTATATGATTGTTGATTCCAATCTAATTATAGTTTTTTTACAGCTGCATTCGCGTGTGTGCAATCTGCAAGCTTGAGATTTTATCATGGGTAAATAAAAAATATTTTTATATTTTTTATAACGCAAAAGAAAAAGAAATACACTCCTCCACATTCTAAATATGATGGGCCTATTGAATTCGTTGGAATATTTTAAATTTTAAATTCGAACATATTCGGTACGTATTTGACATCTAGAAAAAGAAAAACTGGCCACAAAGACATTCTGGTACAGAAATTAGTTTAAGTAATTCATTACCTCATGTCGATAGTAGGAGAAGGTGATGCGTGTAAGAAGAGAGTGATGAAGGGGGGAGCCAAGTTTGGTCTGTAAGCGTAAACGTAACGTTTACGCTTACAGAAGTTGGTTAGTAGTTACGCAAGTTTGGTCTGTAGGAAAAGAGATATTTGACACTCAGTTCTTTCTGCCTACAACGTACAGAACCTGGCGTGATAGTACAATAACAAAAGATGTAGTACATAGATCTTATTTGTTCATCGAAACGATATTCCGATATTTGAAACAATGCGATATAAATACTATTTTCATTGTGCCATTCATATTCTCTCTATTCCAGGTCTTTACACAATTATACGGCGACCCCCTTGGATGAACCTTTAAGAATTCTGCCATACTTCGACAGGCGTCTGACGTCAATGTTCTTCGTTTTCGGATTCAGTAACGACGCTACCTCCCCGGGAACCATTTCGATATTATCTGCGTATTTGAATACCAAAAACGCTAATGTAATCTTATTGGACTGGTCGGATGAAGCTCGTATAGGACTACTGGGGGAATTGCTCACGTATATTTTCAAAAGTGTACCGAACTGTCAACTTGTAAGTTCAAAAATGTAATATAATTTAATATAATTTGCATAAAAAATGTATGTATTCATATAAATAATTCTCCAACAATCTGCATTGAGGCAATTAGTTGGAATATGCTCCAGTAACATGCACTTGTGAAAGAGCTTTTGCCCATGGATGTAACAAGAGTTATAAAAAATGTACCTAAATATTGGAGGGGTTGAAAAATTAATTAGTTAATTGGATTGATTTAATGAAATCCCTGCGAAAGTTATTCCAGTAGCAAACGATAATGAACTTTCCAATGGCTTAGAAGTTATACACACCAGGTGACTTCTGTAGCAATAAAAATACTGATGTCTGATGTACTGTTAAATTTTTGTATTATTCGAGTACTCATGACTATTGATACTAAGATACTTATCTACTGTGTATTGCATTGACTGCCTTGTTGGTACACTGGTTGCAAGCGTGACTGTTGATAAAGTCGTTCTGGGTACAATCCCTGGGTTGAGTACTGTCGGATTTTAGTAACATAGAATTCCTAGAGGTAGCTCGGCTTGTGTTTGGTATTGGACAATAAGTCAACCCCTATTCCTCGTGGGAAGAACAGAACGTGTTAATGGTAGGAATGTACTACCCTGCACTGATTAAGGGAATTATATTATTGTAGGTCGGAATTAAGTTTGGACGAGCACTGGTCACACTGATGGAGAATGGTTTGTTTGAAGACAGTATACATTTGGTGGGTCATTCCCTGGGAGCGCATGTTTCAGGATACGCTGGGGAATACACTCGAAATAATAATCACTATATTGGTCGGTAAGCAGTAAGCACTAATGGCTAATTTTAAATGACGCGAATACTCCTGTTTCCAATTTCCGTTCCAACCCTTTTATCATTCCACTATTGAAGATGTGTCTCCTCTTATAATGAGAGGGTTAAGGCCATGGTCCGCTACGCTGGCCAAATGCGGGTTGGCAGACTTGACACAGATTTTTTTTGTAAAGTCTAAGGTGTGTAGGTTTCTTCACAATGTTCTCCTTCACCGTTGGATGCATTAGCAAGTGATATTTAATACTAAAAGGCACATTTTTGGAAAGAGGTACACGCCATAGATTTTAACCCAAGACCCCGTAGTGAGAGGCTGAATTCGAAACCTATAAGCTAGTACTGCTGTCTCTAATTCGTCCAATAATTTATTAATGACTCTGTGTGATTTGAAAATGAGTTCGATTCCCAACCAGAGTATGAAGTCTTATAATGAGAAGAAATGTATGTTTTGACCCTGAGAACAAAACTACTGCATAAAGTAATAAGTTTTGTTCTTTTAATGAAAATGACAACATTCATCACCATTGTATTCGAAACATCGTGAAGTAACTTAATTTTATCGTAATAACACCCACTTTTTTCTTCACTACCAAGCGACTATACCTAATTAAGTGTGTCCAATGCAATCAAAGGAAACTTATCTAAAATGGAACATTCCACTGCTATCCATAAGGTAGAGTTTTGTTTCAAATCTCCTTGAAATATAGGTACCCATTAGACTTCTTTGTTTGTCCAAGTATTGACACTTTGTATTATCGATAATCATCCCATAATTTTGAATGTAGAATTTTGTTAGTTAATCCAAGTCATCATTGAAAATGTTTATAGTACTCAAATTTAATAAAAAAAAAGAGTCATATAGGTGTAACAATTTTCCATAGAAATGCACGCTAATTAAATATGGACTCATAGTAATACTAATATGCCATATTTAAAGCAGACTTTTTCTTTTTCAGCATAACAGGCTTGGATCCCGCTGGACCTTTGTTTGAAGGAATGATAAAAGTGGATGGTTTGAACTCCACGCATGCAAAATTTGTTGACATCCTCCACACTGATCCAGGCCTATTTGGAATCAAGGAATCCATTGGGAATGTTGATTTCTGGGCCAATTGTAATAAACGACTGCAGCCTGAATGTCCGAATCTGATATCCGCGATTGATTGTAAGATTTTGCGTAACATAAATGCTAAATTTTATTATTATTATATATCATCTAGGCGATCAATTGACAATCAAATGTCTATTCTTAGCCCTAATTTGCTTGTTCTACATTTATCGCACACATTGTACCTACACACAGTTTCGGAGAATACTCCCCAATTAGTCAGTATTTGACCTATTTATTCGAGGATGGTAAGGCCTGCCTGTTTGTCCTGCCTTTTAATATAAAAAAGCTTTGGCATCTGCAGCCATCAACATACGCATTGTAAATCTGTTTTGCCATTCGTTAATCTGCCATTCTGTCTACATTTTTAAACCAATGGATCGTGCTTTTTCTTATTTAAACAAATAAAATTAGTTGATTTATTATGTTTTTTGTAGCATTTTGCAGCCATCATCGTTCATATGAGATATTCGCTGAAGCAGTGACATTTCCCACTGCGTTTCCCGCCATCAAATCCGAAAACTGTAGTACTTGGCAGTACCAGAAGGGCTTCAGCCCAGTTATATTTTTAGGAGATTTTGTTGATACTAGGTTTGTATTGAAAGTTATTTGATACGTATAGTGATAGTCTACTTATGAACACAATTATAAATACAAAAATTGCGATGATTGCTACTCGAAGAGCGTACAGAGCGGACGTGTTGCAAAAAATTCCAAATATTAATAAAGTGTTGACACATAATTATCGCCTTAAATACGACAGTAGGTAAGTCAGTGATTTATCTGCATAAATTAAGTGAGAAACGACTCATCACTTCTACAAGAACAACGCGGGGGGCCCCTCGAGGAAACGAGACGGGCTCTTTATTTTCCAACTTGCTCCCACGCCGTTCCTCGCTGCACTCTACGTACTCATAAATTAGTATACAACGAAGATCAATATGAGCGTACAGAGGTCTCCGACTAGAAGTGGCCCGAATGTTTCGCGAAGTGATTCTTTTCCAAATTTAACAAAGAAAAGTAATCCATCCGATTCAAGTGATTTATCACAAATCACTCATCGAAATAAAAGAAAATTTTCGAATGAATCTGAAGAATTTTACGATTTGAGGAAAGAATTCACAGAAATGCGAACACAAATGACGACAATGCAAAGTCAAATGACAGAAATGATGGCATACTTAACATCCACAAATACCATACAAAGTGATAACTTTACTAAAATTAGTGAAGACATGTCGGTAATTAAAGAGCAACTCAGGGACATGAAATCAACCACGGAATACTTGATTGAAGAACAAAATAAACTTAAGAATGACTTTTTAAGCATACAGAAATCTAATAGTACTTTGCAAAACCGAATTGAGAAATTAGAATCCAATGTCCGAGAGTATGACTATAATACATCAAGCATAGAAACTGGAACTAAACTGGAAACATGTGAAAACATTATAACCGAACTCAATGAACGAAATCTTAGGTCTAAAAATGTATTAATATCTGGAATAACCGAACCAACATCAGCAGACCAAATAGAGAGGCAAATAGAGGACAAAAATTCTTCATGGAAAATTTTAAAGAACATAAACCCACATTGTCCTGAACCTATTAAAGTTTCTCGTGTAGGAAAATACCACCCTGACAAAAAACGTCCAGTCAAAGTTTGTTTTGAAACCCAAGAGTCAGCAATTTATATACTGCGGAACAAGTCGAAACTGAAAAACTACAAAAACAAAGTTTTTTCAGACCAAACGCCCAAACAACAAGCCTATATGAAACGCCTTAAAGAGGAACTCGAAGCTCGTTCAAAAAGTGGTGAGACAAACCTTATCATAAAATATGTAAAAGGTGTCCCCAAAATCATGTCCGAACAGCCAAAAAACTTAAACTTTCACTAAATATGACCAACAACTATAACAAAACTGAAAATGGTGGAATGATCTCCTATCAAGTCGTTAATAGATGTGCTGATATATCCACAAATAAAAAATCATTAAAATGCCTCTATGCCAACGCTCGTAGCATAAAGAAACATGGAAAATTGGACGAACTCAGATGCATTATTCAGTCTTTCGGTAATACCATTCTCCATTTAATAGTCCTTACTGAAACATGGATAAATTCCGAGGATATAGGCAAAAGGACTCAGCTTGTCGATTATACGCACTACTTCAACTATAGAAAAAACACTAGGGGAGGTGGGGTCTCCATCTTTGTCCACAATAGCCTCAAACACAACCTAATCGAAGAGCACTCTTTAGATGAAAACCACTATCTCTGGATCCATGTTGACAGGTTTTGTCTAGACATCGGCTCAATATACAAGCCTGGACGTACGAACCATAAAAACTTCTTGGACTATTACTCAATGCAACTAGAAAAAAGAAAAAGGGCAATAGTGTTTGGTGACTTTAATTACGATCTGCTCAGTTCAGACAAACCTGTTCACAACTACAAATATGTGGTTAAAGAAAATGGCTTTGATATACTTAATAAAATAGATGAAAACTACTGTACTCGAGAAACAAACCAAACTAAGACCATTTTAGACCACATATGCTCAAACATAAAACAAAATCCGTTCCACCTTGCTATAATACAATCCAGCATGTCTGACCACAAGCAAATATATCTTGAAATCAAACATTACAAACCGCAGCCACTGAAATCGATAAAATATGAAGCTATACAATATGAAAAACTCTACAAAACTTTGGAAACCTGTAGCACTAATAATAAAAACTATGAATACTCTATTTTAGAAGAAAATTTAATAACAAGCATTAAAAAAAGCAAAGTAACAAAAATAAAAAGGTGTAACTCGGTGAATCAAGACTGGATTAATAAAGCAATTTTAACTCAAATAGACAAAAGAAATATGTTGTGGACTAAGCATAAGAAAAACCCTAATGACAGCAAGCTAGAAGAAGATTTTTTACAAGAAAGAAAATATACAGCACAACTAATACAAAGAAGTAAAAAGGAATACTACCATAAATCCTTTAAAAACTGTCAATACAAACCTGCTAAAATGTGGTCTCTTATAAATACTTTATGCTACAATAAAGCTAAGACAGTTAGTGCTCCAACTAATCTGCAGACTGATATGGGTGTGATTAATGGTGAACAGGAAATATGTGAATACTTTAACGAGTTCTTCTCAACTATTGGTGAGACCTTAGCTAAAGCAATACCTTCCAATCGTTATAAACATAATATTTTTGTTGGTACCAAATCAATTTCATCAAACCTATCTCAGCTAACACCGACAAACTCAATAGAAATTAGTAAAATTATAGAAACTTTAAATTGCAACACAGCATCTGGTATAGATAGAATTAGTACAAAAGTTATCAAATGCGTTAAAAACTTAATTATTGTAGATCTAACTAATTGTATTAATAAATGTTTAGATTTGGGTACTTTCCCAGACAGTTTAAAGCTTGCTAAGGTCACACCGATCTTTAAGTCAGGTAGCAAGACAAACCCGGGAAATTACCGGCCAATATCAGTACTTTCAGTGCTATCAAAAATTTTTGAAAAGATTGTATATAACCGCCTCGAAATATACCTTAACTCAAATAATATTTTATTCAATCACCAGTATGGCTTTAGGAAAAATTCAAACACCCTATCAGCAACAATAGATCTCACAACTAAACTAAAAATTAACATAGACCAAAAGCACATAGGTCTGGGAGTATTTATAGATCTGAAAAAAGCTTTCGATACAGTAAGTCACGCAATACTCCTCAAGAAACTAGAAAATATAGGTATAACCGGCACCGCGTATAATATGATTAAATCATACCTCTCAGGTCGAAATCAAATAGTTAAAATTGGTGAATATCAGAGCAAATCTAAACCTATTACATACGGCGTTCCGCAGGGCTCGATACTCGGACCTATGCTGTTTTTGATATATATAAATAATATCCAAGACATTGGCTTAAAAGGAGATGTAACTCTATACGCAGACGACACTAGTTTATTTTATTTTGGTCACTCAATACAGACAATTGTAACTAATGCACAAAACGACTTAGATTTACTTCACAAATGGTTTGAGTACAACTTATTGACTATCAATACTGCGAAAACTAATTACATCATTTTTAAGCCTAAAAACAAGAAAATAGCTAACTATGATCCTCTTACAATAAATAATGTCAAAATAAAAAGGATTGACCATGAAAAATATCTAGGTCTTATCCTCGACAGTAGTATAACATGGAAGCCACACATTGATTATATTAAAAACAAGCTAGCCTCCCTCACTGGAGTACTACGAGGTAACGCGCGATGTTTTCCTCCAAAAGTTAGATACCATATTTATAACGGTCTCGTTAAACCCCACATTGATTATCTAATCGAAGTATGGGGCTTAGCAGCGAAAACAAACTTAAATCTAATACAAAGAGCGCAAAATAAACTGATAAAAGTTCTCTTCCACTACGACTACTTAACCCCCACCGACGTACTCTACAAAAAAATCAAACTACTAAACGTTAATCAAACATATATATATAGCACTTGTATACTAATACGCAAAATTCTTACAAAACACATACATACGAAGATCACATTTACAAAAAAGTCGCAAGTACAGAAAAAACTACTACGAAATGCAAATAACTTAGTACTACGAACACCTAGAACAAAACATTACGGCAAAAAGAACCTTATGTATGAAGGAGCTCAACTGTATAACAAGCTTCCTAAAGACATTAAAAATTCACAATCCATTAAAACCTTTAAAAAGTTATTAAAGCAATACTTAATTACTCATAATAATTTGTAAAACTCATAATAATTGAATAACTCATAATAATTGATACAACTTAATTTGATATAACATAAACTCATAATAATTGATAAAACTTTGAACAGAATAAAATACTAAATAATAATATAAATTAGAATACACATACAACAAACACAAAATAAATAATACAGATTATTACAAATATACAATAACAAATAATACTAGACTGTCTGCCACCTACATGAATATTCCAACCATCATCAATCAATATATTTTAATTAGTATAATTTATAGTATATCATATATAATAGATTATAGAAATTAAAGTAATTATGTACCTTCTGAACTAAACTAACTTACCATTGCAGTACGCTGGAGCCGTATCTAGTAACTTTATATTCATACACATCCTTATCTCTTGACTGGCCGTGTCGTATAATGTAAAACTACCTACCTATTATTTTTATTCTGTTTTAAACACGATCATGTACGCGTAAACTAAAGTATAAAATGTAAGTTTCTCGTGTAAGTGAATTGTAAAATTCTTAATGGGAAATAAAGTTTTCTAAACACATTTCTCTCATACAGTGACAAAACACTCAAACGCATTCGATGTCTTCTAACGATAACCCAGGGTAGAAAAATTGATGTTCTTTGCATCAAAAACTAAAACACTGTCATACAATGGTCACACCTTACTTTCGTTCTAAGATCGGCTATAGTTTTAATCCTTGTCGTAAAATTGAACATGCAAATCACATAATGAAAGTTTTATTCGCCGAGGAGATGCGGGTCAATTGACTGTCACTCAAAACATTGACATTATGTTCATAAATAATGTTCATAAATACTTCACTAATGTCTCTGCTTCACTCCAACAAAATCAATTTTTACAGTTCATTTGTTTTATAGCCAAAAAAAAGTTGGAGCGCATATGATGAAACAATTGAAATATAAAGATAAATTTTATTGGAGTGTGCTAAAGTTCTGTTTCAAGTACCTACGAACAAAATTACTCTAGTTTCCGGGCCTCTCTATTTGATAGGACCATTAAAAAACTAAAACATCGCGTAAATGAATAAAAGTCGAACAAAAGTTAATTATTGCCAAGCCTTTGTACCGTTCAAAAATTTTTTTTTGTAATAAAATTAAGTGGGTAAATTGATTACTTGGTTTTTTTTTTAATTTAAGCAAAACTATCGTATCGTATATCGTAAATACGCATGTAACATTAATATAAAAATATAGATCTTATATATTTATCTACGATGAATATAAATCAGGGTAGACGCACACAGTAAGTTTTTACGCGATTCAAAAACGATACAGTCGCGCGACGAACTCGAAACAGTCGCGTGTAGTAGTGGCACGTATACCTGCGCCCATAATCACGCATTTTCATCACTATTGTCGCATATTGCAAATGCGACTAAAAGGCCAAAGTATTCGAAGCAAAATACGAGTAGTTGTGCACACGTGCGAAACGTGCTACTGTATCGTTGCAAAAGGTCGCCGCGGGCAACCTACCTTAGAGTGATCATCAGCCCTTTTATCTTCCGACTGTTGGTCATCAGTTTTCACTCAGAATGAAACACCTTAAGACCGCATCTGAACTGTATAAAATGTGGTCTTAATCTTCTCTATGGTCTAAGGTCTAAGGTCTAGACTATGATTGTAAAGTTTAAGATTTTATACGCAATGGCAAAAAATGAGAGAAGGTTAGTTAGAGACTTTTAAGCCCACTTCAGTCGCTGGCGACATCTTTATCAACCGTCAAAAGACAAGAAGTCTTGTATACAGGGGACAATTATTTTTAAACCGCGCCAGTTCTGAAGAGCGTGCCCTCATATTGCTCTAACCACGCTGGTATGCAATGAATTCTATCCTTTATGTGGTACGTAATAAGAATGAGGTGTGATGTATTAGATAAGTCTGTGTTGGCATAACGCTTCCCCAGTTAAGGGCCTGCTTAAGGGCCCGGTGACAAGCTTGCGCTAAGATTTTTTATAGGGTTGCCACTATTTTAATAACATATACTAAAACATATAAAAATACACATATAATTATAATATAGTCTGCCAACCCGCACTTGGCCAGCGTGGCAGACTATGGCCTTAACCCTTTCAATATGAGAGGAGACCCGTACTCCAGCAGTGGAATTGTAATGGGTGGAAAAAATATATATATAATATAACTATATTATGCTATATTTATGTTATGACGCCCTTCGGCCCGATAGGATGACGATCTGCGAAAGGCTGCAGAAAACTGCTGGATGCGATAAGCCAAGGACAGGGCCCAATGGCGCTCATTGGAGCTAGGCTTATGTACAGCAGTGGACTGAAATAGGTCGATGGTTATGATGATGATGATATGTTTCCGCTATATACTCAAATCGCGGAGTTTTTCGGCGAACATCATAAATACTTCACACACAAATTATTAATAGTAAACCAGCATTACAAAGATGCGAGCGCACCCTATACATATATATTATGGCATTCTGCTTATTGTCTTTCTGTACTATTAACTTCTATCGCTGTATATTTGCGTAACTTTATACATAAAAAGTAATTATAAATGATTAAAAAACACATTCGAACTACTTAACGACATTTTTTTATACTAGCATATTTTAGCATATAGCACAAAATCATTACATTTGCTCAAATTCCAAATAATTTTCAAATTTTAAATACTCTATTAAATATAATATACATATAACACAGAAACATTTCATTTGTTTAAATTCCAAATATTCTCCAAGTTTTAAATAAAGTTTCACATCAACCCTACCCAGCGACGTTTTATAAACTATCAGATTACATCTCCCTGTAGATGTCGCTTCGCGCACTTTATCTTCCCTTAACAAGCTGTTCCTTTGCTCGTGTTTAAACTTGTCGAAAAAAAATCTAGTACATTTCTTTCTTTATTATACAGTCATTAAATACACAATACAGACTATACAATATTATGCTTATTCATTGCAATCGACAAAACATTTGTTATTCTAAACAGACACGGATCTCCTCTCCGTATAAAAAGTTTTAAGGGCGTAGTCTGCCACTGTGGCCAAGTGCGCGTTGGGAAACATTAATACTACAACTTATTATATTATTCATCAAAAATATCTTCCAGCATTGATAAGAATGGAAAATGTACATATG
>DWDT01003971.1:0-11726 GCA_018245595.1 Microceris scylla | reverse complement strand
GTTAAAATCGGTTAAGTAGTTTAGGAGTCCATCGCGGACAAACACTGTGACACGTAATTTATATATATTAAGATATACCATTCGATAAATTACATTTCTTTTAATTTTATGTTTGTTATTCATAATTTGGATTTTGCATATTGTTGAAATGTACAAAATATACTCGGTGCTTTCTACCTACCCGATGAGGATTCTAGCGTGACGATATAAGGATAGAATTTAAAATTTTAATTTCGTACGTAAAAATTTTTTTATAACTACCGTTGACTTTTAGATATTATTGTACTCGTAAGAGCGGTAAGCATATCGCAATCAAAAGTCAATAATGTAACAAGGGACACAGATTCAAAATGAAATGTTGTCCTCAACAATAGTTATATCGCCCTCGCGGCGAGCCCCCGCGTCGCGCTGTCACTGCCAACTGGCGATATATTGGCTGAGCTGCGGTTTACACTATCGATTTCCATTCTCAAATATGTTTAATCTCAATATGAAATAAGTTACTTTGAAGTCATCCACAATAATAACTTTTATATTTTTTTTAAACTTTTATATTAAACTTAAAAAAAAAACGTAACTTCACGCCTGTAATCCCCGAAGATTATATTATATTATATTATAATAATTTCCTTATTCATAAAATATTGCAATGTTTGACTGGCCTGTTAGTGTAAGACTTGCTATTTTTAGATCTGACTGCGAAAATTTTGGATTTATATAGTAATTATATAGCACTTACACCAGTCCCGAGAAGTCACCCACTAGCTAGTATTTGGGCAAAGTAAGTGAGTCTTGGTATCCCACCACACCTACATCCAATAAGAAATGTCTAAGCCATCTGAGCATAATATATGTATGTACGCAGGTAAATACATATAACATCACGCCTATAATCTTCGAAGAAGCAGACAGAGCGAGCGAACATATTGCCATACAGCGGGCACAGATCCAGACTTCAAGTCACTACTAGAAATTCCAAATTAGAAAAGTCCAATAGTACCCGGGATTTGAACCCAAAACTTCCCGATCGATACTCGTGCTTGCAACCCCACTCGACCAACGAGGCAGTGTATGTAAGTACATGTGTGTTTACATTTAAAAATACTGATAATAATTTTATTAGCTGTTCACTTACTACAGGTACAACCCATGCCTTCTAGATTTAGATCGAACGCCTACGTTTGAGTTATCCTGAGGTATTTGAATTATTTCAAGTTACACCCCAATTCATACATTTGCATAAAGGCTTGGATAAACGCAGAAAGAAGTTTGTTATATATGTGACTATAAATATGTGTAAAGGTCACGTATATAATGCCACGCCTACATAAATAGTAAATCTTCTTCGAAATAAACATTACATTTCTGTATAGTTCTATTTCGTTAATGGTAACAAACGAAAGTCTTATCGAATATGTACCAAGAACCATTAGGTGCCATGTGTTGGTAGAATCAGTACCGGTGAACCTGCAGTTACTATTGCTTTTTACTAGCAATTGTGCAGCATAAATTGTCCCGTTGTATCTAATAATTAAGGAGACAAAAAGTCGAAATGTCTAGAGTGAATTGAGTCTAAATTTAATCTGAGACTTTCTACAACTACCCTAATTGTAGCAAGGTGCGTCAGTGGCAATCGGCACGGAGCGGTTTTATCGAGTGTGACGGAGATGGCTGCTTCAAAAAAGCACACTTTAATTCCGACGCGGCCGCGCCGCGCCGTGCGTGACGCCAGCGTATTTATTTTATTACCTATAAAAACCGTTTTACTTCTGTTCAGTAAGATTTCGCCAACTGCCTCCCTTTTATTTGGATGTCTTAAATTGCCTTCAGTTACCTCTGTTCATCCTTACACGCGATAGTGGCTAGACGTTTTCTAGACATGAAATGTTACGAGTCGTTTCCTGTTGTACGGCTTTTTATCATTTGATAACAAAATAAACAGCTTTCTCGTAGCTAACTTCACACTTTGTCAGACGCCTCGGCAAAATTCAAAAAGGCTAGCAAAAAAGATCAAACAAAAAGGCCAATTTTTCTGCATAATTACTGTCGTACCCAAACGTTTTCCCACAAAACAACGGGGGAGTATTGTCAAGGTTCTAAGAACTACCCCAGCCTATTCTGATGGTCGAGCAATCGATATTAGAGTTTTTTGCGTCCCCGTCGCAGACAAATTGTCTTGCGAGAAGAAATTAATTTGACAAGTCCTCCCAGCCCCTAGCGCCTCTATTAATTTATTTGGACGAGTAAAAATGTGGCTTCGGTCAGGGGACGGCAAGATGTTGACGAATCGACGGGGTGGTTCTATCGTGACAGCTTTTCTTACGTGTAGGAACGTAAAACACACTATATGAGATGTTTCCCCTAGTCCAAAACTTTTTAAGTGAATATGAGTAGCAGCAAAAGTTGTCGCAAAACTTGCATTATCATCTCGGACATTTTACATATTTGTGGTAAAAAAGTGATATGTATATTGAAACTTTTAATTAAAATGGAAACCAAACAATTCTGCTAGTAGTAATTGGATGGTAATATCAATACAATCAAGAGCTACTTGTGTTCAAAATCATCTCCCCAAAACATCTCTAGATCTACCAATGCTGCTAACCATTTACATATACATATAACCGATTTTAAATAGCATATGGAACTTACATAAAATCAGACTCTTTTCATGTAGTTTGGAAACTTACTCCATAATTGTTAGCGCAAGGAACTTAGATATCTTAAATCTTATCGGTAACTTTGATTATAAACACTTCTGTCAAAAAGATGGCCAAGGGCAAACGATTTCTTCGATTATCTAATCGTTAAGTAGAGACGATGATTGTTAAACATTACGTAACTCCTCTGTTCCATTTGAACATTTGCTTCCATGAATACAGACGTGACAGCTGAAACCGCTAGAAGTGTTTTAATTCCAATATATAAAACAACCTTCTTATGAAATTTACAACACAACACCGATACTTAAGACCAAAAACATTTCCATTTCGAACGTGCCTTAAAATGTATAATAATACAAAAAGTGGAATGAAATTTCGTGTACATATCGAACAAGCTGGCAACACCGAAAAAGACGTTGCAAAAACATGTTCCCACCGACAAAATTGCACCTTATTCCTTTAATTCGAGTACGTAGCAGACATAACACCCACCGGATTCAGTTATCACCTATACATGGACATAATGACATCAGGAAAAACTCGAGCCGTGTAGAAATATCGCCGTGATCCGAGGGTAGGGGAGCTCGATTTATGACGTTCTGATGATACAATCGAATCAAATAAGGCACCTATAAATCAATGTCCGATTCGAAATCGAGGTGAGAACGATACGCACTTATTTTCCCGCAAGATATTTCTTTTTGTTTTCGCACTCGCGAAGAATGTGTATAGCTTTACACAATGGATGTACTGTTTGACTTTGTTTTGATTGTACTTATTTAGCTATCTATCTATTTACGTCCGAATGTTGAGCACCGATCCAGTTATAACTCGGAATAATTTCAAGCTTGCTTCGCCACGTTGCTCCATTGCGGATTAATAGACACACATGCACAAATAATTATTGGCCAATATTTGTATGCATATTTAAAGGCCTACATTTATCACCTTACGATTTTAATAAACGAAGAATAATCGTTATCTTATTGTGTGAAATCGGCCAACCCGCACTTGGCCAGCGTGGCGGACTATGGCCTTAACCTTCTCAATATGAGAGGAGAGCCGTATTCCAACAGTGGAATTATAACGGGCCGGTTATTATTATTATTTATTATTTTAATCATTATTTTTGTTCATTTTTTAAAATGTATATAAATGTCCAATATACACCACGTATCACTCGTCCCTAGAAATTATTATCGTTAATATTCAATGAGCACCAACAATTACATGAATTGGATTCAATTATTAATACAAATCTTGTGGGCGATAAAGTACATCTTCTTTAACTCAATACGATAATAGCTTCGTATGCTGTAATCAACACAAGAATCTTACTTCATCTCTTTAATCAGCAAAATGATTATATCCACAATAGCACTCAAGAAATTTATCAATATGTCACGCCGTCCACATTGTCATGGTTACATCCAAAAATAAAATTGAGTTTCAATTAACAATGATTCGATAAGTCGCATAATGAGTGGTTGCGAGTATTTACGGCGCTCAACCGACAATTAAACGTCTTTGTCCGGGACGCGACGCTCCGCCCCGCGCACGCGACCGCACAAACCGAGCCTTCCTGCACGCAGAGGTAAGAAACACGATGTGGACTTCCAAAATTATCGATTTCACTAATGTATCAATTTTAAACGATTCTTCACTCCAATAGGTGATTATATGCATACATAGTTAATAGATGAAATATTAGTGAATTATAATGGAAAACTTAGTTTAAATATTTGTAAGGAAGCGTAGATGTTGGTGTTGAAAATGAAAGTATAAGGGATTCCAAGCTGTATCTTGGGAGCTCAAGCCAATGTCACTCGCCCATGGTGCATCCTGCTACAAACAAAAATACAACAGGGAAGGTTCGGGCGACCGGCTAAATGCCCTGGTCGTCGACCTAGAAAGTTCGAGAAACTATGCTCTGTGATCCCAATCCAAATGAAACTGGGGCAGATTTATGGTGATGACAAAAGAAAATGGCAATAATATTAAATCGTTAATTAAGTTGAAACCGTCTTTAAAATTTAAGTCGAAGGTTAGTTAATGGATGCCCGCATATCTTCCAGACAAATATTATTTGTTTTTTGTTCATCTATTAAATTACGCCCGGATTACTTGCAATTCTCCACTGATAAAAGGAAAGTTCTAGAATAATTGTATGAACATATGTAATAAAAACAAATATTTTCCGCTAAAGAACCTTTAACGTTTCACAGCTCTGATCCTTGGTCGGCGCGAAGGGCAACAAAACGTTCGAAGACAAAAAGTTGGCCCTCACAAGACGCGCATTGTGCGCGCTCTGTGGTTACGTGAACAAAGCCTTCGAACACCCAATAATTACACTAAATACTAAACAACTATTGATTTTCATTATTTTATACGATCGGCGATGGTGATTCGATCAAGAAGTAAGGATTATTGAAAATTAACTTGTTTCATTTTACATATATTACATGCCCCATCATGGCATACAGACAGAAAAGCTGTTGGATAGTAAGAGATTAAACTATAATTACACCATTTACGAAACGGTCCTATATAATATATACCTACATATTTTAAATTTGATGGCCCTAAATAATTGAGAACTTAGTTGAAGTTGAAGTTGAGTGGATCAATAAATCTCCCATAATTAGCTTTTGTATAAACCAATATAGATTTTTAACCAAAGATTTTTATTACAAAAACAGTAGGTAATGTAAGAGGACGATATTATGTAAATGTGATTTAGTGTGTCACATATGAATTAGATATATTTTTTCGTGAACTACATGTAGTACGCACGCTATGTTTATATCTATAATTACTTTTAGTTTACAACCAAGCCCATCGCCTATCGATGTTTTGATCGCTACAATACCCGGTAATCTCGATCCAACAATCACCTATCGTTGGGACTCAAATCAATTTCCAATAAATCCATTGTAGCTCTCGTTACTTATCGAACACCATCTTCATCGTTTTCAACATCTGGTGACTCGACATTATTGTATCAAAATGCATTGAAACATGATTTAAAATCTTCTTTAAGATAGTAACAATAAAGTCGTGTATTACATAGTTCGTCTCCTAAATCATTTTTGTACTCTTCCATATAAACTGGATGAATTATGGTCACGCTATTAAAACGCGTAAGAGCCAAACTATAAGATCCGAAATCCTGTAAGAATTTAGTTCCATCTGACAGTTCAATGAGCGTGCATACACCATGTCAATGAGCCTTAATGAGATCATTCATGTTTTTAATGATCTGAATGAACCCATTGATAATGTTACTTTATGTGTATAACAACTAATTTGAAATTTAATTTTAAGTGCGAAAAGTATTTTTCGTTACGACATTTAAAGTAAATACACACACCAGAGCGTATTAAAAATATAACACTGGTAAGTTTGGATATCACTACTGGAGCATGATATAACTGAAATAATTCTTGTTGTCCGGCAACATATTTCTTACGTTCTACTGACTTAATCCTCTCGTGATGCCTCAATTTTTCGCTTTGTCTTTAAGGAGTTTAAATGCCTGATTACAAATCAGTTTTTTTAAACGAAATTGCATTGTTAATGTTCTGCCTGTCATTTACGATGGAACGTGCTTTTTAGGTACTTAAACCTATATTCAACCTTATTATTCATCACCATCAGTCTGTCCCAGTATATATTTGGATAAAAATCTAACTATTCGACATTTTTAAAAAATTAAATTCGAAATATGGACATGAATTAGGATTACGATTCAGAAAGAAGCACTTCGTGTTCCTATTGAGCCTGGAGCGGTAAATATGGTTCTGGTGAGTACATGGATTACTATAGTGCCGTGTATAACTAAACAAGAAAACACCCAGATTATGAGTTTAAAATGTCAACTAGTGATTAGTATGTAAATAAACACCAAAACTAATATGTATTTATTTATTAATCGTTATCTTTTTCCTATACGACTTCGTTTTAAATTCGGTTTTATTTAAATATCTGATGACATACATACCTACTAGTATTTAGCTGAATCTTTTCAAAGATTGTATTTAGCGCAACAATATTTTTTCTAACAATATTTCATATTTCGCATATTAAAAACTATTTGAGGCAACGGTCCTGTACGTACGAAAGCATTACCTGGTACATACCTACATACTTTTGATCTATGGCATCCTGATATGCGCAGACGCAGGGCACGGGCCGGGATTTGATTAATATGGCGGCCACACCCCTCAACCCCGTGTTATGGTAATGTACCTTTGTCTCCGCGCACGTAGGCGCACATCCTGTGAGTGGGACGAAAAAAATTGTCAATGGATGTTGTGACATCGATGGCAGGTAGGCGATGATGCCGTACAAGAAATTTATAGCCGTACATACCTACAGTATTCGTCATTTTAAAACTGTCTTATTTGACACTATGTGATCTGTTTTGATAGTGTCGTATCAATATACCGTTTTAGGTGAGGTAGTACCTCGAATAGCTTACTGAATCTATATTGAGTATTTTAAAGCATGTTGAATTCTCCACAAAATATATTACTCTATAGCATGTTGATGTCATACTTAATTTAACAAGGACGTAATACTTTTTTAAAGTTTAATAAGTACAATTCTAATACAATTTATATTACAAGCGAGCAATGTTATATTTCGTTTCCCAAAGAACATTTCAATATACCAGTCGGTAAATAAACTAAATAAAAGAACAATAAAAGTTTAAAGAAAACCCAAACTAGACATTTCGCTACAACAGAGACGGTAACCGCTCCCATTGTCACTGTGAATGCGACACATTTGCTGTAATTACAACGCGGCCCCCACAATCCGTTGTATTAGCTTCTAAGGCTCTGAACATTAGGCCCGGTGGCGTAGCCTGAAGAACCCCAAATAGTTGATAGTGAATTCTTGTCAGCTACCTAATCCATTTCATTTCTAATACCATCGTTTTGTGATAAAATAAAAGCGACCAAGCAATGAATATCGTATAAATATTACAGTTATTCATAGTCTTTGTTCGCAGAAGGGCAGGGTGTCAAACCTATGATTATAGCATTATTAACAGAGGGGCACGTTTGTGGCGAAAAAATTATATACCGGGTTTTTTTTTTTAAATGCAGTTAGCTAAAAATGTATGTACTTAGCTTGAGTCATGTTTCAAAAAAAATTTATTAAATAAATAATGATTGTTTGATCCTAAGTAGATAAATGTAAATAAGGTAGCATCTCAGAATTGAATGAATTAATGCAATGTTATTAGAAATACTACTAATTAAATTTATATAATTATGTATTAGTAATCGTAGTATTTCCATAACATGTATCGACAGAACTAATTTAAAAATATGCCTTGAATATTGGCTAAACCAATTTTACGGATGAATTAGATAATATCTGTGTTATGCATATTTAGAACACCCGTAACATTGCGTTTGATAGTTTTTAGGTATCGTCTAGAATTATTTCTGTAGACAATTTTTAAAGATTCACAGTTGACTGATATAGCACTCTCTTATCTTTTGAAATCCCAAACTATCTAAATTGGCTTCATTTAACAAGTGAAAAATTGGTTAAAGTTCGAGGAATTGAGAGCAGATCACACGAGGCGATTGCGAACGCGCCATTGTCGAGTCAATAAAACGATTTCTGATTGATGAAGTCAAGTTTTTTGTCAAACACGTGCGTCCATTTAAA
The DNA here is from genome assembly GCA_018245595.1 of Microceris scylla. Classification (NCBI taxonomy): domain Eukaryota; kingdom Metazoa; phylum Arthropoda; class Insecta; order Lepidoptera; family Hesperiidae; genus Microceris; species Microceris scylla. The sequence goes on along the minus strand of DWDT01003971.1, from coordinate 3,378 downwards.
TTCAACTTGAAAAACTTTGATCCCTAAACTCGTAACAATAGCTGCTTTTTTCGACACAATGTAATGTTCTATTCGATCATCGATTACTTTTTTATCGACAAAAATATCAATAATCTGTTTACGCCCACTGTTAATTTCGACGTTAGTAAAATTGAAACTTGACACGTGTTACAGAGCGAAAATAATTTTGTGGGTGCGTGATGGTGCGCTTTTATCACTCGTATTTGTTTCTTTTGGTCGACGCCTCAAGAGCGCGTCGAGAAGGCATTTAGTGCGTGACTAGCACCTTTTTATTGCCTTTGTATTGAAAAAGTTTCTCGTATCATCGAAGTGCATCGCTATTGCACCACCTGACGCGGCGCTATTGGCCAATATTTCCTTAAGAACGTCCGAAATCGATTACTTCTGCCATAATTGCGGCCAATTTGCCCAGGGGAAGAACGAGCCTCCGTATGTCATTAGTGTCATATAGCCTGATGGAGCCGTCGGAGAGCCGTCAATAATTTAAACAACTTTACTAGCTACTTAACGTTTTTTCACCGTGTAACTGGTGTGTTAGGTGGCAGCTCATTTGAACGCATTTTTATTATCTAATACTTGGTCAATTTGTTATTGAAGCACAGATTGAATATCAATTGGATAGTTAGGCGTGAGTAGAGAATTTATGAAGCGTATCAACACGTATAAAATACACTGATTGTATCAGTATTACTACATTTACCTATATTATCCATAAAAGTAACTTTCACATGTTTACTCAGTGCTCGTTAGAGTCGGTCACACAGTTTGGCGTCCGTGCCCCGAAAACATTCAATAACATAACTTATAACTCGAAAACGAGCCTTCAAATTACACAAACCTGACAGCTTTAATATTTGCCCTAAGCTCCGTTCGTGGATGGCCAGAACACCTCATGCTGAGCTTTTAATTTGTTCCATACATCCTTTCACGTAGTTTTTTCTGTGTTTTGTTTGAAGCCAGCGGTGATCGATCGTTTGCCCGCTTTTTTATCCTGTTTAATTTTGGAAGGAGCTCGTTGGTTTCGCCAAGTCATTAGTGTCTTATACAGCACACTGCTTGAACAGTGTTTTTAGCTTTGAAGTCGTATTATTCTAAATCGATGAACGTTGATTTCCTAGACAAAACGCACTCAATTTATACAGAAGATCGATAGTGTTTATTTAATTATTTATTTCGAATTTGATAATTGAGAACAAACACAAAAATTATCAAACCGTTATTGAATGATGAGTATTGAACTGACGTATTACGATTATTCAAATTGGGAGCCAGGGCTGATCAGCATTACGAAGGGAAAATTTACGTTCATAAATCATGTATTAATTTCAGCTTAACCTTTCGAAATCTCGGTAGTGCCTGATGAAATTACCCGCGATTATCTGGAATAATTCATGAACTTTCGCTTTGATAAACATATCGCTTTCAGGAGTGTTGTGGCAGGAGGCCGTGTCAATGATTTGTGATCGGATAATGACGGATACGGAGTAAAAGTGGAGAATGTGAAGATATACGATCGCATCGAAGTTTTTTGCGACGGTAACAAATTGAACCAGCCACGGGCGTTTGCGCGCCTTGTAACCCGAGAACGAAAAATTATTTTAATTTAAGAAAGTGATTACGAATATTAAATTAGCGTATTATCCTGTCGACATTATTATGCAATGCCATAATTATATGAACGTTGATTTGCTTCTTCATTATCCTCGTTAATACTTTTACACTAATTACTCGTAGATGCTAGAACAATTTAACTTTTGTATACGTGAATAAACAAAAATAATAAGGTTATATTTTATTATATTGAATATACAAAAATTGATAGAATTTTTAGGAACACGTTTTTAATAAATATTAAAATGGGTAACGATGTTGAATGTACTGTTATTACTTTCTTGATTAATTGCTGTTATGCAGCAAAAAATATAATTAGTGTTCGTTCGGTCTGTGGCACGGGATATCGATTGCCTTGTAATGTTTACAAAGTTCTCTCTACAATTTGGCTGTCATCGCGATTTACGATTCAACTTGTGCCACATGACGGTATAATAACTTTGGTTTTTGTATTGGAAAATATCCATATAACACTCCAATAAATTATAAGAGAAATAAAGAAATCATAGAATAGTGATAATTTTCAATGTTCAATAAAGTTAAATTTTGTTCGAGTGAGAGCTTCGCTTGTAATATAAATGATAAAAGGTAAGTTTGGCTTGCAGCATGTATTATATAATGTCAGAAGAACCAAACATTCATAAATAATTCAACGTAAAAACAGCTGGAACATGTGCGTTACATTAGTTATTACTATCTCGAAGTTAACCTTCATGAAACTAATTGTTACATTTAGCTGTATCTTACGAAACTAAATTCATTCTCAAAAGCATTTATTACTTCACTTCTTAATGTCTTGCTTGATAACCAATGTCTAATTAGTCGGTCTTGTTGGTTGAATTTTTTAATATTTTCTAGGTGACAGGTTTATCTCAAGGTGTTTTTTATAATATCCACGAGTAAATGGTGAGGTAATGGTGAAGGTACGTACGACTAATTATAAACGAAATCTAAGTGACGTAGTGTATGCAATATCGTTACTTTCAGACTGCTATGTGAACGGTTAAAATTCGACGATGCCTTCTATCCATTGATCCAAAGGTCCATAAGACCGAACGCCAACAATACTTTATTTTATTAACCCTTACGTCACGACACGCTAGCGTTAACAGCGCATTAAACCGAAAACAATCCTCTGAGGTGCCGATGGCTTATAGGACGTGTACTTGGTGCCAACAAAAAGACCCACTTTTGTTTCCCTTTACGCGTTCTGTCATTATTCGTAGCACGTGGCCGCGAATACATAATGTTTTATTATTAGAGGTTACGACTTCACGCCTTTAGCGGCGTCGACTGATAATACTTTCATTCGTTCTCAGAAACGGTTATCTGCTGTTGCCTAGTTTTACTAAGCGTTTTCGACACCCTGAAAACTATTGTTTTACTCACCTTGCAAATTGATTAAAAGGTGTAGTGCAAGTTATATTGTTAAATCAGTATTAAATGTACTGAGATAAGGATTGTCTTTTCACGGTCAGGTTTCGCATAGTCGAGTCTGCCTTTCGTCATATGTGCTGGTACTCTATTGGATTTCATTGCGATTCTTATTCGCGAATCTCATGTCATCGCGAATTTTATATCACGTAGCCCTAACTAGTATTAGGGATGTCACAATATTTAAATTTCAAAAGTAAAGACTATTAGGATGTTAAATTCATAAAATGAGTATAAATCTATTATATAAAAATGAATGTTTGTATGTATTTTATCGATTATCTCAAAAACTACTGTACCGATTATTATGAA
>DWDT01003970.1:0-11726 GCA_018245595.1 Microceris scylla | reverse complement strand
ACATTTTATGTAATTTCTCAGCTTCCCTGATGTGTCACCTCGATAACACTGTGTGCGTTGCGCTGTAAGTAAATGTTGTTTTACCAAACAGGGAAATCTCGTTGAAATTAGTTCACTCATCATTTATATTAAGGTATTAAGGTATGATACTGTAGTAAATTCACTGGAAGTACGCTTCCGCACAAATTTGTTCGAGCTTCAAGCAATATTTGAGCTAAAGGTGCACCGATGTGTCGATGGCACACATATGCTCTATGTTTGCTTGTTTAAGTATTATGTCACTAGTTATTGTATTACGTCTACAATGCGATTGTTTTAATCGTTCACATGGATCATAAAAAGACACGTAAGTGTCTAGAAGAAATTGTTATACAAACCTATTATCGAGTTACTTAGACGATAACATTTGATGTATTTCGAAAGGAAATGAAAGTGAAAGTTTTCTATTAAAAAGGGAACGAAACAAATTTGACTTGTAGCCACTTTTATTTTATCATTATCAGGTTGAATTATGTATACATTCAGTGGTCTCGCATCTAAAAATCTAAAAACGTAACATCACACCTATAATCCCCGAAGAGGTAGGCAGAGGTGTGTAGTACATTCCCACATTTCACCAGTTACGTTCAAGTCCCATAGAATAGGTAGTGAGCATATTGCCATACACCGGGCACTGTTCCAGACTCCGAGTCACTACTAGAAATTCTAAATTAGAACAATCCAATAACACCCAACCCGGGATTTGAACCCAGGATCTCTCGATGGACAGTCGCGCTTGCACCCACTCGATCAACGAGGCAGTCAAATCTAAAAATCTATATTACATGTACCTCCCAAACAAAATTGCCATTAATTAATTAATGTTCCTAAGTAAACATCATAACTACGAAGGTTCTTAATAAAAGTATCTCAAGTGGAACTCGAAGGGAAACAAACAATACATAGAATATATTTTGCATAAACGAATATGGTAAATGATTCATTGTTAAGTATTTTGACGATTGTTAATCGTTGGTTATATCTTGAATAATTTGTCTCTGGTTTGCTAATAGATCACGCCCGAAGCTATTTGTGTTTGTGGTTACATTGATTGCGTTAACGATATCACAGTGATCTGTTGCTGTCAGCTATGTAATGTATTTTAGTAGTTCGTTATTAGGTGTCTGTATTAGAATATAATTGTCAGATTTACTTCGACCGTTTTGAAACACCTCGTCAGTTTTTATTGCTTGACCATCAGCTAATTTGAATTCCATCAGCTGAATTTGATTTCCATGTCGTATGCTAGAATGTTGTACTTAGATATCAGTTCTATTTGAAAATTTTCGATGATTCTGGATTATTTTCTCATTAGCACCTTTATTCTTGTTTTAAGACACCTCCCTCGAATTACCAAAATCGATGAAGTAATTGAAATATGACAGTAAATCAATAATGTAGAAGGGATTTTTTTTTTCAATAATTCGTAGTTCATCATATTAAGTGGTCAATGTAAAAGCCTCTATAAAACTTCCTACATCCCAAAAAGTATTGCAATTCTGATTCCCCAAATACAACATTTTGAAACCGATTGTTCTTGACACTGTAATAGAACAGACTGGGCATTATAGACGAAATACAGTTTATAAGAAAAAAATGGCCGTAACCTTCACAGCATTAATTGAGAAAGTCGGCGGGATAAGCGATTGCGGGTTCTTTCTTTATACGTGTGCTAACATGCTTCCCATTCGTAATCTTGACCAGTTGATAGCTATTCAGTGGTGAACACCGGTGACGTCACAATCTAGCAGAGCGCACAGCTTTGCGTGCTAATCTCATTGTCTGCATTGTGCACGCCGCGCGACACGTCCGCTCAGCGCCGCTCACTGTCACTCTCGCGGACCACACGTCCAATGTTGGCGCCAATGTGGTGATTGATGACGCGTTTTATGCTTGACTTTCATATATATGTAGATGGGACTTTTTGTCTGTGGAGAAAGAGAAAGAGAAATAACTGGCTTGCATGCCATCTGTGGTTAATTTATTGAGGGACGGCTTTGTGAACGTGAAGTGGTATCTGATGTAGCCGATATTTTCAAAATATTTCTAGAGTCAAGTTATTACACAAATACACGAGGAAATTTCAACAGAGCCTCAAAATTGTTACGAACTAGTTCCAAAGTTATTGCAGGTACTCAAAGCTTGGTATTTTAATAAACTAAGCTAGAGTCTGGAACCTACTGCAGTTCCATGAATATTTTCGCAAAAGGAAAGCTCATAAAGTTACTGCAGCACTTTTAGCAACGAGGCTTTATGCATGGAAGCACATACATAGTTTGCTAAAGCCTTTCATTATGAACAGCATAATGCATAGTTGGCTTGAAGCATTATACAAGAGGTAGCTTATTAGTCGTAGATGTTGCTGTTCAAGAAGAAAATTTCTATGCAGCTGACTTTTTGCATTTGTGCATTTAGCGACTTTTAGCCAAGCTACGAAAACTGAAATGCGCACATCAAAAATATTTTTTTAAATCAATGTATATGTTCTCTTTGTATGTACCTTCTGAGACAACATGTTCACAGACGAGTGACCTTCGCTCGCGTGTCCTTATGCAACTTCTCATTGTAGCCAGGAAATAAGTTGATTCTGTTTTGTGTATATTCATGCCTGTAATCCCCGAAGGGATAGGCAGATGAGTGTAATACACTCCCACGTTTTACCAGTTACGTTTAAGTCCCAACATATCGGTTAGTATGGTCTAATTACCAATATATCGGTTGTCACATTTATTACGTGATTTACAATTTTTACGGTTAAAAAATGAACGGTGATTGAACTTAGAAAGGTTCTATTTTTAGACGTTCCACGTTGTGTATGTGAATACAATTTTTCTAAACCTTTTTGTGAAAATTCTGTCTTTTTCCCTCATTACACCGATAACGTCTTACTCTATATTTTACGTTTGCTCTGTATTTTTATCGTTTTTGCAAATGTTAGTGTTAAAACTTATTCGCTAAACATAAATACCTACATGCAAAATAATCGTAGATCAGACACATGCAATATGAAAGACTCGTGTCGCGTACGATGACATAATATCGCTACGCTTACTACGAACCGCGTCCGTTTTCTACGTATCTTCAGTGATGCGAATTGCATTCACAACGACCCCGTGACTGACATTATATTTTTCATGCTCATCCTCGAGACACATATCATTATCACAATTGTGTACCCGTTGACCCTTTTTGTACATATGTACATGTATGTATACGTGTTCATCCTCTTTATGGGACTGTAATATTTGGGTTATTTTAAAAAGAAATCAGGAAATTTGTCTATTTAAAAAAACAGACACAATTTGAAGCAGATTATAGTCCAATCATTACGAAATCTGCAAGCAATTTGCTAACTGTACTAACTGTTCACATATTAATCTGTGTCATTTTTTATTTTATAAACGAGACCATAAATCATGAAGTTTTGTTCATCCTGTTATTGTTTGATCTTTTCAGGTAAGTTGGCGATTCTATGACTTTCACATAAACCTATAATGATGTAACAACGGATAAGGTAAGCGAGTTGCCACAAGCGTCGTATAATGCCATGATGTCATGAGAAAAGCAATTGTCAGTGCACGATTATGAAAGTCCATAGCCAACTATGGTATTTTCTTCGAAGGTCGACGTTTCATTAAGGAAATCTTATGACCGAGCTTAATAACAATAATCTCAATAGTTTTGTTAATTCATATTTTGATTATGATCAGTAATGGCATCATTAATCCTATTCAGTTGTTCAGTTAAAAGTTTAATCAGATGACTTTAAAATTGTTATTTTTGTAGAAACATTTTGACCATGTCTCGTGTTCTTTGAGAATTGTGAAAGTATCGGTTGGTGGTTTTAATTTCTTCATAGAATCGTTTTTTATAGATTTACTATCAGGCGAAATATATACGTTTCCAGTGGTATTCGAGGTATTCGTTAATTGTAAAGTATCGTCTAATTCGTCGGTTATCTCGGTACCAGCTCGTTGCACGAAAATTTATTTGTTCATTACCCAAATAAACATTGGCCGATAAGAAGACCCTATTAGCATTTTATCACATTAACATTTTAAAGAGAAAGCAGGTTGCTCGCTCTGAATAAATATTTCGTGTGTCCTTGGCAACTTGGCTTCAATGAATAAATACGAAAATATTTCGTCCCCTTCAAATTTCTCATGTTCAGCTTCAAGTCACTGAAAAATTTAATTTTATAAAGGGTCTTATTTTTTCATGCTTTCATGATACACTGAATATAATTAATTGCACTTGAGTAATTTTATCATGTTCTTAATTTTATCATTCTTATAATTTTAGTAATTTTATCATTCTTGTAAATGTGCGAGAGCGTAGAATAATTTGTAGTGCATTTATGTTGAGTTAAATTCGTGAATATTTCTCAAAGGATCACCGGCTGCCTCGTGTGCCTGGTGCCGTGAAACATCCCGTACCGTTATGCCATCGGTCATTGTCGCCGCGTTTAGAAACCGGGGTCGGAGGTTGGCTGCCCTCTTACCACCTTTTTTCTTATCTTTTTCTCTCTTTCTCTTTCTTTTGTTATGTTAATTTTTTTAAGGTTCCTTCTTTATGCTGTTCCTTAGTTTTAATGTTTCGTTCCCGTTAGGTTTTCTATTTGTTGGTTGATCATTTAATTTTAACTTTAAATGCTACTGTTAAATTTCTAATGATTTGACAATGAAGAACTTACTATCTAAAAACTGTCAAAGTTGTCAAACTGTTTCGGCCTCATTTGTTTAATATCAGTTTTTTTAAACCAAAATCAGAATGCTTAAAAATTTCATGCGGTTTTAGTAAATTGCAATCAAATGGTGCAATTACAATATGTCGTCGGTTCCACCGGATGTCATTTAATGTTCTTTAAAGTTTACCCGAGACTGGTTCATTAACATTTGCGAATTGAATTTTTCAAATGGCTTCGTATAAAATATAATATTTGCTGAATTTTCGATTTAGTCAGCGCCTGCTCAAAGTACACGCTATGGTAATTTGGCTCAAACCGGTTCTGCTGCTCGGGATTTCGAAAACGTTTATTGTACATTTGACAAATAAAAGAGTACCAACTCTAAGTGGTGGTATGCCACATAAACCTTAAGTGTTTACAATAAATAGATTAATAGCGGTTATTTTCGGTCAAAGATCTGGACATCTATTTGACCAAATATTGGAAGAATTCACAACCAATAATGTCATGGATAATACCAAAGATGAAATTTTTTCTTACACGTTATAGATATAAGATAGTCGTGCAGCCTACCTGATTGTAAGCGGTCATTGCGGTTCGCGACCATGTGTACAATCCCTGATAGCCCGGAAGTGCCCACGATCGCTCGCGCATATGTTGTTACACCCGAGGGTTAACATATAACGGTCTGTCATGTTCAGTTCAATTATCAACCGTTTTGTACACTTCTCGTAAATATGTAATATCCATCTAGACCCGTGTAAGGAATACACTTTATTTTAAAAAGTGCTGAGAGTTTTTCCTTCGATTTTTTGCTTTCGTTGGGTCTATGATGAGTAAAAAGCCAATGAAAGGAATAATTTGTACCTATACCGTCTACGTATTGGATTTTATTATGAAGTAAACGTTTTTGAATTTTAGTATTCCATTTTAGTGCTTCGCTAATTTAATCTTCGTTATTTTTTTTGTACGCCGCCCACCTACATTTTTTATCCTGATATAACATCAGTTCCAATTCTGACTTAGAACATCGTCTACTTAAAGCTTAAAGTTCATTATAACGCGAACCAATCCCACTCTGATTAGGAATTCGAGACACAATCCGTTTACATAATATCCAACAAGATGTCATACGAATTTGGACTCTTTGCGGACGCAATACGATTGGTGGAAGCTTCAGGATCTAACCAGCTATTGGACTAGTCAAGGACATTATGGCGTGCCTCTTGTTTTAACGGTCTTGAGATTCCGTCGCGGGAGATTTTCTTTTTGACCATTATATCTGGATATTGGTTTAAATGTCTATAGAACGGATATAGTTATTACTTTTTATATTGGTTATAAAAATAAGTAAAATAGGTTTTTTACTGTTGGATGTTTCGCCAGTAATCTATATTCATTTGTAAACCATGACCCTTCGTAACTCACATAATTTTCTACAAGACTATTCATGCATTTACGCCGTTTTAAAAAACAAATGTTGATGCTTTATGTTAAAACAAAAACACAATCGGCTTAGCTACTTAACGCCATGTATAGAAGGGTTGATTCTTTAACCTCAATTAAATCAGCTTATACTGCTTATAAGCTTATATTATTTTTATAACACAATGGCGATTTTTATGAAACTATGTAAGAGGAAAGATAATTGTCAGGTAGCTAATGGAAATCCTTAGTCTCTTCCTACCCTATAGAAAATGGGCGTGACAATGTGTACTATTTGTTGGAAATTAAGAGGTACTCCTACAATTTTACTGATCAGGGATTTCATATCGTCTATTAAACTTTTTTCGCTAAAGGTGGATCCTAACATTAACGACATTACGCTCGCCGTTATTTGTATAGTGACAAGTTTTTTTTCTCTCGTCTTGTCCCCTCCGCCCTCCTGCCATTCTCCCCCTAAGCTAATCTGTCCTCTACCGCGAAGGTCGTACGAATTTTTATTGGCGGCGTGACCACCGGATGTTATGTCACACATTGATTTATTATGATCAGTGATCATTGATTACCTTGATGGATGATCGTAGTGTCTTCGTTTGTTTTAAAATTGCACCTTAAAATTTTGCTTGCTGAGCGTCACGGGACTGATATAAAGGAAGAGCCGTGAAAAATTTTAATACATATATTATTCCTTGTATATAATATATATTTATTCCTTGGTAATGCCGGATAGGAGAAAGACCTGCAGTCTGCATCTGCCAATATTTTCATAGCTATATTTAAGATGGTATAAAAAACAATAACGAGAATTTAATGTAATTTTAATATAATTGATTAGAGAATATAGGTTTATAGTCAAATAGATGTAAACCATTTGCATAGTTATTAACAAGAATTATTTAATACTAAATTGGGGACGATCTACGATTTTATTAGAATCATATGCAAATACAAACTTAATTGCAATAGATATAGTGAATAATATCGCGAATTCATTTCCGTTGTGTCCAATCATTTGACTAGCGTACGCGCTGCGCACACGCTAGATGTATCTTTATCGAATCAATTTGGACTTTATTTTCTCGTACTTAAGGTCCATTTTAGCGTGTGGGATTTTTGTAATCAGCTGTGACACTGTTTCGCTCAGTCGTAACTAATTAATACGCATATACATGTTATTTAATTAATTTGCGATAAGGACATCGGCCGTAATCGTAATGGTCGACGACCTTTAGCCGGCCCGTTTAAATCTATTTAGGTAAATCGAATCCTTTTGATATTATGCTAATCAGTTAACACAGTAAATATACCTATCTGCATATCTATGTAGGGCTAATTGTTCTTTGTTATCGATTATATACGCTGCGATATTATTTTTCGCATCGATCGTATCGCCTTCTAGAAGTTTCCGCTGCATCTTTATTGAATTGTCCTAGAAATTGTAGTAGCTATCTGTTTGTTATTTCGTTACTAAGCCATAATTATCTATAACCAAAAGTAATGTTTCGTTCTCCCTGCTTTGCCAATTGTTTCTCTAACATTATTCACAACCTTTTACATGAATTTTGAAACTTGCTTTGTTAGATAGTTCTATTGTTTGTGCTTAAAATAAAGTCATTTTCAATCTATATTTAATTATTTCTTTTTTTCGGCATTCATGGAAGCTTTACTGCGCTGTTATTTCAGGGATTGATGGACTTTCTTTCTTTCTGGAGTTTTTTTTCCTTTTCATTATCCTTGTTTCATTGTCCTTCTCTTTTATAGCAATCAACAATATTATTTCATCAGATTATACGTTTACATACGCACCTGACGCTCAGGGTTATTTTCGTATATAGATTATTCAAATGATCTTATGTTATTAACAATACTACGTTGTGTGTCAGTTTGTGCTCATCGCGACCGTGGTCTTCCTCATCATTACCATCATCAGCCTGTACTGCTTCACTGGTGGGCAAAGACTTCTCTCCAAGCTCACGCAGTAACAGCTGCTGCAACTGTGTTCACAACTGATTACCGACCGACGCGACTGAACATGCTCGTCACGTTTGAGATTCACGTAAATAATAATACTAGAGTGCTTACCGACATATTAAACATTTGTAATTTTGTATATAAATTGTAATGGGTCTAAGGGGTTCCAACTAGCATCTCAGGAGCCCAAGCCAACCTCACCTGCATGTGGTACACGCTGCTATAACAGACGAGGCTCTGGCGATCGGCTGATTGCGGTATAGCGTAGCCTAAATAGGCACGGCTAAATGCCCTGGCCGCCGACGGGCAGCAGCGTTGGCGGTGCGAAAAGCTGTGCCCTGCGATCTCCAACCCGCATGCCCAGCGTGGAGATTACAGGCATAAACCCCTTTTTGGGGAGGCCTATGTCCAGCAGTGGACTGAGACAGGCTGATGATGATGATGGAAAACAATTATGACTTATTACTACATATCAGTTAAGAAATAGATATTACGTCTCCTTTGGATCTTACGTTTTTTGTACATGGGTGCTAAATATATATAGTAATTAAATAAAAAAGGACTACCTCTTCAACGGACAATCCAAGTGATGCAGAGAAGATTTCTTTGAGTAGACTCTCCAAAGTCTTACTAGATCCCGAAAATTTTAACGATTCGGGACTATGTAAGACCCGGAATTCGCCCGTCGCATGGGTACCTGAACAAATTAAATTCAATGTAAATAGGTATTTACAATATTTTAAGCAATATATATTCGCAAAATACTTACCAATCACCGCAACAGATAGAATATACCAAAAAATAATCATTGTTACACCCATTTCACTCGAATCGTAGTGCCCGACTGTCATATGATTAAAGTCTTGCCATGTGTAATTTAAACCAACGAGTATATAATCACTCTGACATGAACAAAATTTTACAAGCCTTAACATTATAACAAATGAGTATAAAATCTAATTATCGAAACACAAGCCTAAATATTTTCTCCTATTATTATAAAGGTTTTTTTGCAATAGCACTTTATTAAAGTCTTGCGACATCCTATTAAGCGCCTTATAGGTACTTAAGGCGTTAAGCAGATGTATAATTATAAATTTAAACCAAAGATATTGGTAAGAAAGCAAGAGTTTTAGGAAATGCGATTTGTTTTACTCGTCCAAATTTATGTTTTATATACATACGTAATTAAATACTAAAGTAATTATACTTTTATTGCTAATGCGTTTACCATACACTGGACTCTAAAAGATTATTTGATATATTTATAAAGCTTATATTTTACCGAATGAAGGACTTCATATGTGCTGTGTAAGTAAATCTATTATTTTATTATGAAGAGTACGCACAATAACAAAAGGGTAATCTAATGTATTGAAGTGTCAATGTCAACTTGTAATGTAATAACGTTGTTGACAGACTGACATACATTGGAAAAGCTAAGGCTAAGTTCAGATTATGTACACGTATTTAGTAGAGTATTACTGAAGGGAAGTAGGTATAGGCACTCGCTTGCAATCAATCATGGTCATAGTTTGAATAGTTGTTTTTTTATAATCTGATGTATAGTTCCCTTAAAAAGTGTATGTATTCTAAATGACACTGTTACTTGAAAAACTCTTAAACTAAACAGTCCATTCGATCAATATCGCACAAATGTCTCACCGAAGATCAAGTTTGCAAACTAACGATTTGTTTCCGAGGGAAATCGATGTCGAAGTATGTTTGAAAACTTTGAAAATATATCAAAAGTTAGAGGGAGACGTGAATTGCGTTGTGTGGGATGCTTCTTTGGTTTTAGCAAAATATTTAGAGACCATGTGCCACCATAAACCAGATTTTTTGAGCGGAATGAAGGTGTTAGAATTGGGTGCTGGCTTAGGAGTTGTTGGACTTACAGCTGCTACACTGGGGTTAGTAATGTGTGAAAATATTGTCATACATATTATAAAATAATATTTTATGTTACTAAAACTGCTTTTAGGTTTCACTAACATTTTACAAACTTCCAGGGCCCAAGTGACTATGACAGATTTACCTGAAGCTCTGTCTTTACTCCGCTTAAATATTGCAGAAAATAAAGTTAAAATTGGAAGCATGGGTGGATATGCAATAGCTGAGTCTTTAGTGTGGGGTGATAGTAATTCTGAAATACACAAACAAGACTTTGACATGGTTGTCTTAGCTGATTGTGTCTACTATGAAGAAGTAATTATATCCTAAACAAATCATACATGAAAACCAAACTTAACAGATGAAACTTCATGGGTGACTTTTTAAAGTTATCTAACTAACCACATTTCTCGATTCATTTTAAATTTGATTAAAAGTTTCATATTAATTAAATTTATACATTGTAAAGTTGGAGATTGGTTTCAATTTTATTAATTTGCTTAAACATTTTTCTTATAAAACACTATACAGAGATTGATAAAGTGCTTATACATTTGAGGCCTCAGCTAGACTATAGTTAAAAATATCTATACAATATGACATGCCTTGTCCTTAACAGATGAGAAAAAAACATTACATCCTGTTTTTAAATCTTGAAAACATAGGAGGGGTGTATAGAGGAGTGTAGCTCACTCCCAACAGTGAATACAAATTCAGACTCTGAGCTACTATAGGAATTTTAAGTTAGGAAATCAAAATAGCACTCAACCTGGGCATCAAACCCAGGAGCTATTGATTACCACTCACATTTGCAATCACTCAATTGATGAATCAGTCCACAATAAATTTTGATTACAAAGTTACCTATTTTCACTAAGTTTTGTGTTCAAAGAGTTTTTCAAATTTCTGGTATCTTTTCAGGCAGTGGAACCACTTATTCAAACATTACAAAGGTTGACAAATACCTTTACACAGAAACCAGTGATATATCTTTCTCAGGAAATAAGAGATACAGAGATCCAAAAAAAAATATGGATTACTTTTTATGAGAAACTAACAAGTTTTTACTATGTTGAGAAGATACCAGATGAACAGCAGCATAGTAATTATAGAAGTCCAGACATTGTTCTGTTACGATGCACAAAGAAATGAGAAAAGCTTTAAGGCAATGTAATTTTGCAATCTTACATTTTTTGAGTTTTAGGTCATAAACATTTTACAGGATTAATTCTTAGAAACATGTAGCCTTTCTACCTGCATTCCTTCCATAATTTATAGGTGTTGTATTATGATAAAACAGAGACCATATAATAAATAATTAGATTCCATAGAAATATTCATATACAAAATGCTGTAAAAAACGGTACCTATTTAGGAGTTAAAAAAGTAGCCAAAATCAATGTTAAGATTTATTAAAAATCACATGAAAATGTATTATTGTTGAATAAAGGTCTTAAATTGTTCTTGTAGCTTAAAAAGCAGCTGTCATATGGTAGAATTTATAAAAAAATACAGGTACAATAATGTGTTATCATAGATCACACATGAATAGTATGAAAATATTATTTTTTTTTTTTTTTTTTTTTTTTTTTTTTTTTTTTTTGGGAAACAAAAAAAAAAATATTTTAATATTTAAAATAAAAAAGATTAAACAGACGGAACAGTAAAATTTTAACTAAAAAATAAAAATATA